>JAHHUM010001620.1:0-119632 GCA_036173005.1 Crenichthys baileyi | reverse complement strand
TTTTTGTGTTTATCTCCACATTGCTTGAATTGTATGAAAAGCTTTCTCTTAAAAGTCTTTCTTTTTTTTCTAAAATAGGAAAAAAATAAACAAATCCCAAAGATGAAAACTGTTATGGGAACTCTATTTTCTTTTTCCTCCACTTCACAGGTAGCCATTAAAAAATGTAACTGATATGTAATAGTGTATCATGGAGTTGGAAAACTATCTCATCAGCTAAAGGAAAAGTAAAGCCAAGGTTTAAATGAATAAAAAATGTGTTTTCATAAAGTGCAGTTTCATAGACCATTGCCAGTTCATTAAAATAATTGACACTGATACCCATCATTTTTAAAATGTGTAATCTAGCTTACTGGTTGCACAAAGTAACAGGCTGGCATTATGCAGATAAAGAAAAATATGTTGGGCAGGAAGATATTTACCAATCCTGATCTAGATCTGAAAGCTTCCTTTTTGATAAAGCACTGAATAGAATATTGGTCTTCAGGCTTAGCTGCTGGAGGACATTCTGACCATCTTTTCTCACTCCTACTACTCTTCTTTTATGCAGTACTTAAAATTAGTCATGTTAACAACTTTGTGTTTTCTCTCTTCCTTTTTTTCACAAAATATACACCTACTCCAGTACTAATAGGGTTACCTATGTATCCTTCCCCAAAACACCAAATAATGGAGCTATATCTGCTACTAGCTGTGTTTTCTATGTTTTATTCCTTTAATGAAAGATCCACTTGGCCAAGTAATTTTGTGTTTAGCTGTCTCTTTCCTGGATGAAGCAACTGATGCTATTTACCTATGTGTACTGTCTTTGTTTTCCTTTCCAATTTGTGGCACTACTACTGGTTCAGTTTTCAGCTGTCTCTCTGGTGGACAAAACTGGTGACGCAGATTTTGCAACCTTAAACTCTGTGTACTTGCCCTGATGTTCCTACCTATAGAAAGTTAAGTTGTAAACCCACTTAGTTGTAAACCCACTAAAATGCAGGGCTTGTCAAAGAAAAATGAAAAGTGAAGAACCACTTAGGAAAGCAACAACAAAAAAAGCAAATGGATAGAACAAAAAGACAGAAGCACAAATACTAAACGTAAGCTGCACACCAATAATTGCAATTAACGGGATGATTCTTTATGGGGGATCAAAAACAAACGAATATATCTTGAGGGGAAAATGTGCAACTTGAACTGAGAACAGCAAAAAAAACAACCATTTGAAGCATAAGAATGGCGACAGAAAAGACAATCGACATTTAACTACCTGTGGGTCCTGCAGCCTTTAAGACGGGGTTGTGTGATAGAAAAAAGTTTAGTATGATTGAGTGATGCTTAGATTCGGTTGAAGCACTCTACTAGAAATTTGAAACCTGGAAGGGACAAGTTCATCACTTATCTGCCAACAGTCAACAGGAGACCAAAGAGGTCACATAAAGGGCCCCCCAAGGCAGCACAAGACCCCCCCAACCCCCGACCCCCCCCCCCCCACCCACCCCCCCCCCCACACACACAAAACATAAAGGGGGGGGTGGATGCACAGAATTTCTCATCAGACATGTTTTTGGCAGGTTATTCATCACATGAATCTCCAAAGGATAAGCCCAATGTGTGCAATTAGAGGTGGGGAAAGTGCACAAAAAGAGTAATATGATAATGATGGGAAACCTACCCTTTGCTCCTGAGTGGCCACAAACGTCTGGAAGCCAGGGGCTACGCCAAAGCCAAGTTCGTGAACAAATGGGGGCTCCGCCTGACTGTGGATTTGCACCCGCACACCTGCCTCAAATGCTGTTTCCTCTGCAAGGAAGATGGAGGGGAGAAACGTCAACGATTCACAAAAATGCAAAATAACAATTCAAAAAACTAACTCCAGCTGAACTGTTCTGACAAAAAGCCTCAGACCTTTAAGACTGAGATAGGAAAAAAATACAAACACACTCAGACATCCTATTTGTTGCAACTCAAACATGGGGAATAGAATAAGGTTTGGTGGCGAGTCCACAGATGAAAGAGCTTTTATGTTCCATTCAGAAACTCCAACACACACACACATAAACACAAAACACCACACACACAGGTAGAAATCAGGTAGAAAATATCAAATCACAATTGTCATCGCAATATCAATATGTACAGTACTGCAACCACAAACAACTGGTTGGATGTAATTTTTTGTAGAGCATCATATTTTCTCTGCATGCCAATACATATTTAACTCTACTTGCTCTTAAAGCCCACACATGATAAAGATTTTAGTGACTAAGAAGCTAAAGCTCACAAAGACGTGAACTAATTACATAAATTCTACAACACACAACAATGCATGCTGTAACCAAGTCTCATAAAATGACTAGATATAGATTCCATGAGTTTTTCAGAAATATTAGCTTCATCTAAACCTTCAACTTGTGTGTTAGACCCAATCCCAACCAAATTATTTAAGGAAGTGTTTTCCCTCTGATAACAGCCCCATTTTAGATATGATTAATCTATCCTTAGTAAATGGATATGTACCACAAGCTTTTAAGGTAGCTGTAATTAAACCTTTACTTAAGAAACCTTCGCTTGATGAAGATGACTTGAAAAATCTTATCTAAAATTCTTGAGAAAATAGTTGCTAATCAAATGTGTGAGCATTTACACAGCAATGACCTGTTTGAAGAGTTTCAGTGAGGTTTCACAGCTCATTATAGCACTGAAACAGCTCTGCTGAAAGTCACTAATGATATTCTTATGGCCGCAGATAATGGACTTGTGTCTGTACTTGTCCTGTTAGATCTCAGTGCTGCATTTGATACAGTCGATCACAATATTCTCTTAGAAAGGCTGGAAAATGCTGTAGGGATCAGGGGGAACAGCTCTAGGCTGGTTTAAATCTTATATGTCTGACAGATTCCAGTTTGTTCATGTAAATTGATAAATCATCTTTAAACTCCCGGTTAATTGTGGAGTACCATAGGGTTCAGTCCTTGGGCCTTTGGGTCTTTACTATATAAATGCTTCCAATAGGTAAAATTATCAGGCAGCATGGGATAAATTTTCACTGTTACGCCGATGATACTCAGCTTTACTTTTTTCATAAATCCTGATGGGCCCAACCAGTTGGATAGACTATAAACATGTCTTGAAGACATAAAAACTTGGATGACTTTAAATTTTCTGCTTCAAAAATTCAGATAAAAACAGAAGTTGTCATCTTGGACCGGAGTCTTTAAAAAGGAAACTGCTTAGTCAATCACTTAACCTGGGTAGGATTAAATTGACCTCCGGTAATAAAGTAAAAACCTTGGTGTTATTTTTGACCAGGACATGTAAATTTTAAGTCACATTTAAACAGGTTTCTACGATTTCCTTCTTTCATCTCCGGAACATTGCCAAAATTAGAATATCCTATCCAAACACTGACGTCGAAAAACTATCCAATAAATTGTTGCTTCAAGGCTGGACTATTTTTAAATTCTTTACTATCAAGAATGACCACAAAATGCAGTTAAAGCCTTCAGCTGATTCAAAATGCTTCAGCAAGAGTTCTGATAGAAAAAAAAAAGAGAGATCATTCCACTCGCCACTCGTCGTCTTCCGCTTATCCGGAACCGGGTCGCGGGGGCAGCAGACTCAGCAGAGACACCCAGACGTCCCTCTCCCCAGACACCTCCTCCAGCTCCTCCGGGGGGAGCCCAAGGCCAGCCGAGAGACATAGTCCCTCCAGCGTGTCCTGGGCCGTCCCCTGGGCCTCCTCCCGGTGGGACGTGCCTGGAACACCTCCCGAGGAAGGCGTCCAGGAGGCATCCGGTATAGATGCTCAAGCCACCTCAACTTGCTCCTCTCGATGTGGAGGAGCAGCGGCTCTACTCCGAGCCCCTCCCGAATGGCCTCGCTCCTCACCCTATCTCTAAGGGAGTGCCCGGCCACCCTACGGAGGAAGCTCATTTCAACCGCTTGTATTCAGGATCTCGTTCTTTCGGTCATGACCCAAAGTTCATGGCCATAGGTGAGGGTAGGAACGTAGACCGACCGGTAAATCGAGAGCTTCGCTTTTCGGCTCAGTTCTCTCTTCACCACAACGGACCGCCACAGTGCGCCCATTACTGCGGCAGCCGCATCGATCCGTCTGTCGATCTCCCACTCCATTCTTCCCTCACTCGTGAACAAGACCCCGAGATACTTGAACTCCTCCACTTGAAGCAGGAACTCCCCTCCAACCTGAAGAGGACAAGCCACCCTTTTCCGGTCGAGTACCGTGGCCTCTGACTTGGAGGAGCTGATCTTCATCCCAGCCGCTTCACACTCGGCTGCGAACCGCCCCAGCGCATGCTGTAGGTCTTGGCTAGAGGGGGCCAGCAGGACCACGTCATCTGCAAAAAGAAGAGACGAAATCCACTGGTCCCCAAACCAGACCCCCTCTGGCCCTGGCTGCGTCTAGAAATCCTGTCCATCAAAGTTATGAACAGGACCAGTGACAAAGGGCAGCCCTGCCGGTGTCCAACATGCACCGGGAACAGGTCCGACTTAGTGCCGGCAATGCGGACCAAACTCCTGCTCCGCTCGTACAGGGACCGGATGGCCCCTAATAAAGGCCCCCGATTCCATACTCCTGGAGCACCCCCCACATGGCATCACGAGGGACACAGTCGAATGCCTTCTCCAGGTCCCACAAAACACATGTGAACCAGTTGGGCAAACTCCCATGAGCCCTCGAGTACACTGTAGAGGGTATAGAGCTGGTCCAGTGTTCCACGGCCAGGACAAAAACCACACTGCTCCTCCTGAAGCCGAGGTTCGACTATCGGCCGGACTCTCCTCTCCAATACCCTGGCGTAGGCCTTACCAGGGAGGCTGAGGAGTGTGATCCCCCTGTAGTTGGAACACACCTTCCGGGGGACCACCACCCCGGTCTGCCAGTCCAGAGGCACTGTCCCCGACCGCCATGCAATGTTGAAGAGGCGTTTCAACCATGACAGCCCCACAACATCCAGAGATTTGAGGTACTCAGGGCGGATCTCATCCACCCCTGAAGCCTTGCCACCGCGGAGCTTTTTAACCACCTCGGTGACTTCAGCCTGGGTGATGAAAGAGTCCAACCCCGAGTCCCCAGCCTCTGTTTCCACCAGGGAATGCGTGATGGCAGGATTGAGGAGATCCTCGAAGTACTCCTTCCACCGCCCGATAATGTCCCCAGTCGAGGTCACCAGCCTCCCACCCCCACTATAAACAGTGTTGGCGAAGCACTGCTTCCCCCTCCTGAGGCGCCGGACGGTTTGCCAGAATCGCTTCGAGGCCGACCGGTAGTCCTTCTCCATGGCTTTACCTAACGCCTGCCAGGCCTGAGTTTTTGCCTCTGCCACAGCCCGGGCCGCAGCACGCTTGGCCTCACGGTACCCGTCAGCCGCCTCAAGAGTCCCACAAGTCAACCACAGCCGATAGGACTCCTTCTTCAGCTTGACAGCATCCCTTACTGCCGGTGTCCAACACCGGGTTCTGGGATTGCCGCCGCGACAGGCACCGCAGACCTTACGGCCGCAGCTACGGGCAGCAGCATCGACAATAGATGCGGAGAACATGGTCCACTCAGATTCTATGTCTCCAACATCCCCCGCAATCTGGTCAAAGCTCCCCAACACGAGACGGCTGAGCTGGGGGGCAACAAGCAAACCCACCCCAGCCCGCCGCCTCTCCCCGTGGGTCACTCCAGAGTAGAAGAGAGTCCAGCCCCTCTCAAGGAGAAAAGAGAGATCATAATTCTCATATTTTAGCTTCCCTTCATTGGCTCCCTGTTAAATCCAGAATATAATTTAAAATTCTCCTTCTCACATATAAAGCCCTTAATGATTTAGCTTAATGATTTAGCTTTACCTTAATGATTTAGCTTAATGATTTAGCTCCATCATACATCAGATTGTTCCATACGTTCCTAACAGAGCACTTCGTTCTCAGACTGCAGGTTTACTGGTGGTTCCTAGAGTCTCTAGAAGTAGAATGGGAGGCAGATCCTTTAGTTATCAGACTCCTCTCCCATGGAACCAGCTCCCAGTTTTAGTCCGTGAGGCGGACACCCTGTCTACTTTTAAGGCTAGGATTAAAACTTTCCTTTTTGATAAAGCTTATAGTTAGAGTGGCTTAGGTTATCCTGAGCTATCTCTGTAGTTATGCTGCTATAGGCTTAGGCTGCTGGAGGACATAATGATCACTTTCACTCTCTTCGCTACATTCTTACATTACTCTCCAATTTTGCATTATTTGCTGTTATTTCAGCTTTTAACTTTATGTTCTCTCTCTTTTCTCTTCCTAGAAGCTACACTTGCCTGACTCTGTGTCTACCTGTGACACCTTTCTGGAAGGGGGCATCGTCCAAGCTTCTGCTGGCAACAACTTAATGCTTAATGCTCACCCTCTACCGATGATCCACATGTCCCTGTCTTACAGTGTTTAACCCTTTCTCTCTCCTAGACATAGCAATTGACTGAGCTTTTACTGTAACTAATTATAAGTTCTCTCTTTCAGACTCTAACGTTGAAATCTGGCTCAGAGTTTATCTGTTCTTTCTTTCTCGATGAAACGACTAAAGGAGTAACATTTACTTTTCCTTCCCATATAGAGTACTCCTGGATCAGTGCTTCTGTGTTCTTTTTGTGTCTCTGCTCTGTTCTCTCAAACCCCCAGTCGGTCGTGGCAGATGGCCGCTCACACTGAACCTGGTTCTGGTTCTGCTGGAGGTTTCTTCCTGTTAAAAGGGAGTTTTTCCTCTCCACTGTCGCTACATGCATGCTCAGTATGAGGGATTGCTTCAAAGTCAACACCAGTGACTGTCCACTGTCTCTTCATGCTCATCCAGGAGGAGTGACTGCTACAAGTCACTGACTGGATGCAATCTGCTGGGTTTCCTTAGATAGAAAAACTCTTTATCCAGTTTGAATAAATAACTGAATCTGACTGCATTGTCCAATGGTTAGGATTAATTGGAATGTATGTACCTGATTTTGTGAAGTGCCTTGAGACGACATGTGTTGTGAATTGGCGCTATATAAAAAAACTGAATTGAACCAGTGCATGTATTAATAATCCAGCAGTGTCCAATGCTGTTTCTCAGATTGTAACCTCTAAATTGTGGCAAAAAAACCCTTATTACTATTTTATTAAAGAATGTATTATTGTGCAACATCTTTACCGCATCTAAGCAAGTGGTATTCACCATTTGATCCAAAGTTTAGGAGACACGATCAGTGCACACATTGCTGGTGTTTTGGTTAAACTTTGCCACAGGTGAGCCAGAGAGATCTGCAGCTGATGCACATCTGCTTCACACTTATTTAATAAAAAAGTAGAACCTATACCTATAGAAGTTGCCTGAGACCAAAAATAAAAATAGGAAGACACATCTTTAAATTGCAATTTTATTCAACTCTGCTGTTTCACCATAATTTTTGCCAGGCCATTTAGTAGGAATCTATTGAGATGTGCTTGTTTCTGCAAAGAGTGGAAAATATATGCACTGATATCTTAGGCTTAGCTTGTAAGAATGTATGGCTACTTAACATTCAGTACTTCACAAAGCAAATCTTTTAAATTCCCACAATTTCTTTATACTTTGCCTCAAAAGAGTCAGATTTTCTAGCATCTTTAAAAGAGGTCTAGATCCATAGTTGTAAATGTTTTGAAGGCCTTTTCGAATATTTATATTTTTGACTTTAGTGTTTTTTATTTTTTTTATTTTAACCAACCCAAGTCTCAAGCAAACCCCTAACAACCTAAGTTGATCATCTGCAGTATGCCACGTTTTCAGGTAAAATCTGTCTGTGATTCCCTCTGTTACTTATATTGCGGCATAAATGCGGCAAACAATGATCAACAGCAATGATAGACAGCACAATGATCGAAACATTAGTACGCAAAGGTATAGGATCACTTGAAATCATCACTTGTGTGGTTTTGAAGGCAGCAGGACTTTATTTCAATGTAATATAACTGAAAGCCAACAACTTGTAAATAATAGATAGCATCACCTATAAAAAGCCTTTTAACCTTGTTTTAGGATCTGCAAAACACTTTACATTCCAACATTAAATCCACTTTTCAAGCACACTTGATAGAGCTGATAAGGCAGATCATGAATATAAAGTGTTATTAGTCACATACTGAATATGTCAATGTTTTTGTGATGGTGTAAAAGTAAACCATGGACCTGAACATAAATCAATCATTTAAATGCTGTCTCAGGAGATGTGCTATGTTATATTGCGATTCATTCTTCTAAGGCATTGCTAAGGGAAATACTCAGCACATAAGACATTGATCTCTCACTGATCAGTATGAACATGAAAATTTGCTATGTTTATTTATTCAAAGCTTTCTTTAATAATGTATTTTTTTTCTTTTCATGAAATGCATAAAAATGGAAAACTCCAACTAATTTATGTATCTAAACATCAATAAGATATGTGTTTCCTTGTGCACTTTGTTCTGAGTTTAGTAAAAGTTTTCTTGTTATATTTACAGCTATCGAGGCACCTGCAACATTTTTGTCTTTTAGTGTCAATGTTTGTTTATTTCAACTGTCCAATTAACACAGGGTTCTCACAGATGAGTCTGTATGTGCTGTGGACCTTAAAGAAAATCAGATTCAGATAAAAGTCAGTATTGGCTGGTACGACCTTAAGGGAAACAGGAAATCAGTATCAAACACTAAAGGCCTGGTCAGTAGATTCTTCGGGTTTATATGTGTGGGATCAGTTATAATAGACCCCAGCCCCTTTGAATATTATGTTTTTGTAATAACATAAGCTGTCCTTTAGTGTTCATCTTAATATGTGCATTTAAATGCATATTTATAACTGTAGTATCCTGGCAGATGGGGAATTAAGATGAAAAAGAGGTCAGCTCAAACAGGCGCATAGGGCAGTCATGGGTCTTCAGTATGCATGTTTGTGTGGTCCAGTAGACCATCACAGCCAGCAGTGTCAAGCATGTCAGACCTATGCGCCTGTTTTCTGTATTCCCAGGTGAGAAAAAGGTGTGAAAACTTGTCCAATCCAGGATATTTGTGTGATTGTAACTCAACTGTGATGTTATCAATTGTAGCAGGACTGCAGCCAACTTTAGTTAATGTCTGTAACCTCACGTTTCCTGTCAGTATACAGTTGCACGGGTGTGAAGAGATAATAAGCATGCGCTTGTGTTCGATCAAAGCATACATTTGTAGCCTTTACCCGACTTTAACCTAACTGCATTAAAAACAAAGTGGATTAAAGAACATGCTGTTTGCTAATGTGCTCACATACCATCACTATTTAACATCAGCATAAAATACACCCATATTTTAATAAATAAGAATATTATTGAAATGGTCACTTATTTCAGTAACTCAATTCAGTAAGTGAAACACACATATATTAAATACACACAGACTGATGTTTTCAAGCCTTTATTTCTGTTAATAATAATGATATTCCCCTTACAGCTAATAAGATTAGAGTAATAAGTTACACCAATAAAAAAACATTTTTAATACAGAAAAGTAGGCTTAGGAAAGGTATGTTTCATACCTGCTTAAAGGTTATTTTCAGCATTTACTTTTAACCTGACAAACGAGCCAGGCCTCATCAGATAATAATATTTAACATTATTATAACAGTTTTCAGATTTTTAACTTCAGTGTTTCTTTATGACAAAAACAAGTGAACACTGAAATTGAAGCAGAGTTCCCTAAACAGCAGCAAATCAGAACAAAACAGAACTGGACAAGATGTGTGCCATCCATTAAATGGTTGAAATTTACCACTGCTGCATTGCACCCAGATAAAAGAAAATCAGCAAAACAAAGGGAAAAACAAACATCCTAGAGATATTAAGCACAGACAGAGTGAAAGGTTGAGATTTAAAAACATGTTCTAACAAAACTTCCTCAAAGAGAACTGATTAAACGGTGTGAAATATCTCTGCAAAAATCTTCCAGTCCTTATCACTCCTTCAACAATGAAGCAAAACTAAGAAATAATGGATGAGTGAGATGTAATTATCTGCTTTAAAGCTCTGAAATCTCACATTTTGAAGGGCAGTTTCTATAAGAGTGTAGACTGTAGCAAGTCAAAACTAAGATATGTGGGATTAAGAAAGAAAAATGTTTATCTCATATCAGATCAAATCGTATCAAAGTTAAACAGGCTGTGATGTGTTCAAAGGGCCTTTTTAAAAAAGGGAAACGTTTTATAGCATTAATTTTGAATTTAAAAAGTTCTCAAACTGTTTATCAAAAGTAGATTTAAGGGCATGATTTAAGGGCCAGAGAAATTTTAGACAAAGGTCAATAAAACTGCAAACCTTTCATAAACAGTTTAACCATGTGTATAACTGGGAAATACTTTTATGGAAAACATAAAACCCGGCCGGGTTGCTCCTCGCGGGACCCGGCCGGGCCAAGCCCGAACGAGAGACGCGAGGCCATCCCCCAGTGGGTCCACCACCTGCAGGGGGAACCGTGAGGGACTGGTGCAAAGAGGGTTGGGTGGCGGACGAAGGTGGAGACCTCAGCGGCCCAATCCCCGGATGCTTAGGCTGGCTCTAGGGACGTGGAATGTTACCTCACTGGGGGGGAAGGAGCCTGAGCTTGTGCGGGAGGTCGAGAGATATGGACTAGAAATAGTCGGGCTCGCCTCCACGCACAGCGTGGGCTCTGGAACCCATCTCATTGAGAGGGGCTGGACTCTCTTCTACTTTGGAGTGGCCCACGGGGTGAGGCGGCGGGCTGGGGTGGGTTTACTTGTTGCCCCCCAGCTCAGCCGTCTAGTGTTGGGGTTTACCCCGGTGGATGAGAGGGTCGCATCCCTGCGCCTTCGGGTCGGGGATAGGTCTCTGACTGTCGTTTCGGCCTACAGGCCGAGCGGTAGTGCGGAGTACCCGGCCTTCTTGGTGTCCCTGTCGGGGGTGCTGGATAGTGCCCCTCCCAGGGACTCCATTATTCTGCTGGGGGAGTTCAACGCCCACGTGGGAAACGACAGTGACACCTGGAGAGGCGTGATCGGGAGGAATGGCCTCCTCGATCTGAATCGTGTTTTGTTATTGGACTTCTGTGCTAGTCACGGATTGTCCATAATGAACACCATGTTCAAGCATAAGGGTGTTCATCAGTGCACTTGGCACCAGGACACCCTAGGCAGGAGGTCAATGATCGACTTTGTTGTCGTATCATCAGACCTTCGGCCGCATGTTTTGGACACTCGGGTGAAGAGAGGGGCTGAGCTGTCCACTGATCACCACCTGGTGGTGAATTGGATCCGCTGGAGGAGGAGAAAGCCGGACAGACTTGGCAGGCCCAAGTGCATAGTGTGGGTCTGCTGGGAACGCCTGGCGGAGCCCTTGGCCAGGGATGTATTCAACTCTCACCTCCGGGAGAGCTTTGACCAGATTCCGGGGGATGTTGGAGACATAGAGTCCGAGTGGACCATGTTCTCCGCATCTATTGTCGATGCTGCTGCCCGTAGCTGCAGCCGTAAGGTCTGCGGTGCCTGTCGCGGCGGCAATCCCAGAACCCGGTGGTGGACACCGGCAGTAAGGGATGCTGTCAAGCTGAAGAAGGAGTCCTATCGGTTGTGGTTGGCTTGTGGGACTCCTGAGGCGGCTGACGGGTACCGTGAGGCCAAGCGTGCTGCGGCCCGAGCTGTGGCAGAGGCAAAAACTCGGGCCTGGGAGGAGTTAGGTAAAGCCATGGAGAAGGACTACCGGTCGGCCTCGAAGCGATTCTGGCAAACCGTCCGGCGCCTCAGGAGGGGGAAGCAGTGCTTCGCCAACACTGTTTATAGTGGGGGTGGGAGGCTGGTGACCTCGACTGGGGACATTATCGGGCGGTGGAAGGAGTACTTCGAGGATCTCCTCAATCCTGCCATCACGCATTCCCTGGTGGAAACAGAGGCTGGGGACTCGGGGTTGGACTCTTTCATCACCCAGGCTGAAGTCACCGAGGTGGTTAAAAAGCTCCGCGGTGGCAAGGCTTCAGGGGTGGATGAGATCCGCCCTGAGTACCTCAAATCTCTGGATGTTGTGGGGCTGTCATGGTTGACACGCCTCTTCAACATTGCATGGCAGTCGGGGACAGTGCCTCTGGACTGGCAGACCGGGGTGGTGTGTTCCAACTACAGGGGGATCACACTCTTCAGCCTCCCTGGTAAGGCCTATGCCAGGGTATTGGAGAGGAGAGCCCGGCGGATATTCGAACCTCGGCTTCAGGAGGAGCAGTGTGGTTTTCGTCCCGGCCGTGGAACACTGGACCAGCTCTATACCCTCTACAGTGTACTCGAGGGCTCATGGGAGTTTGCCCAACCGGTTCACGTGTTTTGTGGACCTGGAGAAAGCATTCGACTGTGTCCCTCGTGATGCCTTGTGGAGGGTGCTCCAGGAGTATGGAATCGGGGGCCCTTTATTAGGGGCCATCCGGTCCCTGTACGAGCGGAGCAGGAGTTTGGTCCGCATTGCCGGCACTAAGTCGGACCTTTTCCCGGTGCATGTTGGACTCCGGCAGGACTGCCCTTTGTCACCGGTCCTGTTCATAACTTTGATGGACAGGATTTCTAGACACAGCCAAGGGCTGGAGGGGGTCTGGTTTGGGGACCAGTGGATTTCGTCTCTTCTTTTTGCAGATGACGTGGTCCTGCTGGCCCCCTCTAGCCAAGACCTACAGCATGCGCTGGGGCGGTTCGCAGCCGAGTGTGAAGCGGCTGGGATGAAGATCAGCTCCTCCAAGTCAGAGGCCATGGTACTCGACCGGAAAAGGGTGGCTTGTCCTCTTCAGGTTGGAGGGGAGTTCCTGCCTCAAGTGGAGGAGTTCAAGTATCTCGGGGTCTTCTTCACAAGTGAGGGAAGAATGGAGCGGGAGATCGACAGACGGATCGGTGCGGCTGCCGCAGTAATGGGGGCACTGTGGCGGTCCGTTGTGGTGAAGAGAGAGCAGAGCCGAAAAGCGAAGCTCTCGATTTACCGGTCGGTCTACGTTCCTACCCTCACCTATGGCCATGAACTTTGGGTCATGACCGAAAGAACGAGATCCCGGATACAAGCGGCTGAAATGAGCTTCCTCCGTAGGGTGGCCGGGCACTCCCTTAGAGATAGGGTGAGGAGCGAGGCCATTCGGGAGGGGCTCGGAGTAGAGCCGCTGCTCCTCCACATCGAGAGGAGCCAGTTGAGGTGGCTCGGGCATCTATACCGGATGCCTCCTGGACGCCTTCCTCGGGAGGTGTTCCAGGCACGTCCCACCGGGAGGAGGCCCAGGGGACCGGCCCAGGACACGCTGGAGGGAGCTCCCCCTGGAGGAGCTGGAGGAGGTGTCTGGGGAGAGGGACGTCTGGGTGTCTCTGCTGAGTCTGCTGCCCCCGCGACCCGGTTCCGGATAAGCGGAAGATGACGAGTACGAGTACGAGTACTTTTATGGAAAACAATATTCAGTCTACTTTACAAATGTTCATATTTCTTAGTTCTTGAATACAGCCAAGAAGGGCCATTCGTCATCCCTATCATCAGAAAGCCATCACCTTCAAACCTAACTATTTGTACTCTCAATTCTGCAATCATGGATACAATTTAGGGTTTCTTTACCTAGAATTTCAATAAATTGTTGTTTTTCTGACAAAATATTTGAATAAAATGTTAAGGTTATGAAACATGGAGTTCAAAATTATGGCAGTAATATTTGGTTTAGGAACCCTTTTGAAAATGGAGAGCCTTATTTTTATTTCTTTGCAGGCTCTCTGAAGCTTTTACCACCTCTCTACTGATGATTTCTGCTTCTGTTTTATTCCCACATGTTCAAAAACTGAAGTATTTTATGAGTTCTCTCTGAAAAGACAAACTTCACCTTTCCCCTAGTGTTTTTGCAGAAAGATACAAGCCAGAACTCGCAGCTAGCTTGCTTTAAGGAATCCAGCTTCTCTATTTTCATTTGTTTATAATCTCCATGTACTTTAAGTTAGTGTGCTGCAAAATGGTAATACATATACCAAAAAAGCAGCTTGTCTAAGGCTTTGTGTAAATGAATAATTTTGAGGCTACTAAAACACTGTTTCCAAGGAGACGGTGCCTAAATACAGGAATTGCATATGCTTTCACACATTCATTAAATCTAGCAAGTAACAAAATAATCCCACACCATGATACAACCTCCTCTGTGTTTCTTTATTTCCTTTATGTAATATGTTTTTGTAATATAAAATAGATATCATAAAAAATCATTTAAAAGCTTTTTCCACCTTAGATGAAACATATCCTGTAGAAAGCCACTGAAAAACAATGAAATTAGCAAAAAAATATACAGTAAATGTTGCAATCATTGGTTGCAAAGGTGTGCACACCCTTAAACTAATACTTTGAATAAAACAAAACAATTTTTCTTTTGTTAGGATCCTAAGCTTAAGTTCAAAATCTATTTTCAGTGTCATCCAATACACCATGAAGAAAATTAAAAACAAAGGCACTTGGGTATATTTCATTTGATTCTCTCTCCTTCACAGAGATGGATTGTTCTCCTGGTACTCACTACTTAATTATAGACGAAATATCATCCTGACATTCACAGGCACATCTAATCCATTTAGTTTTTTTGGTCACTATACTGCTTGGTCAGTAACACAGTGAGGAAAATGCTCTGTGTCCAACAAACCATATTTTTCTCTTGCCTCTTAATATTTCTTGTAATGTTTGGCCATGATGATAAACTGAAAAGTATTATTGTGGAGCTTTTGGTTTGTTCATAAAAACGCTGAATTACCAGAGCTCTACAGACTGACTGCTGGTCTTTGGATGATGGACAATAAAAAACACAAAAGGAGGGATGAGTGGGTGGTGAGTGGACGGGAAAAACAAACCATTGGGACGAGATGGATGATGAGTCTCTTTAAAAAATGTGACAAGCTATTCTGCACAGTGCAGAGACCTAGTTCAGCTCGGGAGGGAGTGTGCTTCCTGCTGAGACTGAATTACCTTAAACAAGCTAATTAAGAGGAACATAAAAGGACACAGAACCCTGGAACCTGCAGAGAGAGTTTTGTGCATGCTGTTCAGGTAGTGGCTGAAGTTCAACATGCTTTTAAAATTAGAGTTAAATCCAGATGTACCAAGAATTGAGACAATACATAAAAAGGAGTACTGATATAGTTTTTGAGGATGACAAATTTGTAAATGAGTCAACGTAAAGAAATATCCATCTGCTGACCTGCTTATTGTTTCTCCTTGTTTGCTTGTCCATGTTGTTCAACTGTGGTGTTGTCAGTGAGTTTCAAAACAGAGTGAAGTAAGACACAGACATACCACCTAACCTAAAACTGTTATGATTTGGGGTTGTTTGGTTTTTGATTTCTGTTTTTTTTTCTTTATGTTTTTCACAGTTTTTGAATCATGCTTTGTTTATTATTTTTCTGGTTATGTTTTAGTCTTGTTCATGTTTTGTCAAGTTTGGGTTTTGGTTCTGGTCATGCTTTAGTTTTTGTTTATATTCAAGAGTTTCTGTTCTTGCTCCAGCCACGTTCTGTTCTGTTAATCATCTTTATCCGGTTCACCTGCATCTTGTCAATCTGTCTTGCTCCACATGGTTTTCACTCTATATATATACACACCTGTTCTGTTGTACATTGCGGATTCATTGTGTATCGCTACTCATGTCTTGTTTTGTGGACCATGCCATGCCTGTCAAGCCAGTCTGCCTCTGTTTTGTTTCTGCCTCTTCTAAGAGTGAGTTTTTGTTGATTAAATTTTCACTTACCATCACGCTGCCTCCTCATCTGCATCCTGGGGTCCAATATCTCGCAAAGTCGTAACAGAATGAATCCGCCATCAATGGAACTCGCGGACAGTAGGCAGGAGAGCGCCAGGGACCGGTGGGTCCAGCAGCAGATGGAGGAGGCGATGAAACATCTGCCGACCGATCTGGAGGTTGTGCCCTCTCCACTTCTGCTGGAGGAGATGGAGCTCGCCCTGCTGGCCCCGGGGTCTGCCGGGGTGCGGGACCTTTTTCTTTCCTGTCTCGGGGAGGCGGAGAAGACGCTGCCCCGTCTGCAGGGCTGTCAGTACCGCAGTGGGCTTATGGGGGGTCCAGGTTGGGATTCCATGCCCGGGGGACAGGCCCCCTTCGTCGCCTTCTCTCCCTCTCCCCTGGTCCGCACTCGGGGGCCGGCAGTAAGCCCTCACCCTCCCCCGCCGCAAAAACGCCCGGGAAAACCTGTCTCTCCCAGGTCTGACCTCCACAGCCTGAACAACCCCACACCCTGTCTCTGCCGGGTCTGACACTCACAGCCTGACACACCATACCCCTGTCTCTCCCAAAAAAAAAAGGTCGACACTCCCCCCGCCTGCCACCACACCTGTCTCTCCGGGTCTGACACTCCCAGCCTGAAACACCAAGCCTGTCTCTCCCAGGTCTGACACCCCACAGCCTGACACACCACACTGTCTCTGCCAGGTCTGACCCCCAGCCTTCTCTGCCGGTCTGACATCCACAGCCACACCCCCCACAGCCTGTCTCTGCCCAGGTTGACACTCTACACCCCTGACACACCCCAGCCTGCTCTCCCCAGGTCTGACACCCACACCGACACCCCACAGGCCTGTCTGTCCCAGGTCTGACACCCCAAAGCCTGACCCCCAACCGTCTCTGGCCAATCCTTCCACCCCACGGCCTGACACACCACACCTTTTTTTGCCGGGCCCTGACACTCCCCAGCCTTCCCTTCCAGGCCTCCACAAACCACCAACCCTGCTCTGCAGGCCCCTGCCACACCACACCGCTCTCCAGGCCTGCCCCACACCACGGGGCCTTCTCTGCCAGGTGTCCCCTGCCAGGCCTTCCCCACCCCCAGACCTATCACCCACAGCCTGCTCAGGACTGACCCAATCCCCCAAACCCCCCTCCACACGCCCGGGGGACGTCGTAAGGGACCCTGGTTCACACCCCGGGGGGGTCTCTGGGGACCCGGGGCCCCTCGCACGACCGAGGGTTCTGGGACGGGCCTCCGGCCCCTGTGACCCCCGAGGGTCTCTGGGCGCCTCGGCCCCTCCCTACCCCCCAGGGTCTTGGGAGGCCTGGCCCCTGCTCACGCCACCGAGGGACTCTGGGACCCCTCGGCCCCTTTTTTCACCCACCGGGGTCTCGGCGACCCCTCGGCCCCGCTCACGCCCCGAGCGTCTCTGCGACGCCTCGCTCCTCTCACCCACCGGGGGGGCCCTGCGATGCCTCGGTTTCTTCCCCACCAGGGTCCTGCCCACCTTCACTCCTGCCCCCCAGGGGTTCAGTGGAAACTGCCTCGTTTTGCCTCGTCCTGGCCTCTAAACCCCTGCAACGGGGGTTCGAGGAGGAAGAACCGCCGGAACCTGTCCTGGGGACTTAAAGGACATTTTCCTCTTCTGGCCTCGGAGCCCCTAAAGAGGATTTCGAGGAGGAAGCACCCCCGGATCCTGTCTCTGGGACTTCAAGGAACATTTTTCCCGTTCTGGCTTCTGAACCCAGAGATGAGGGGTTTGCCAGGGCCCGCTTCGGCCTCTAGGGTTCCCAGGGTCTGCCTCTGGGGGTTTCGCCAGGGTTCAAAGGTCGCCCGCCCGAAACCCGTGCCTGCTCAGGGTGCCTCCTGGGGCGCCCGCCTGAACTCTGTGCCTGCTCGGGGGCGACCTCCTGGGCCGCCCCCTGAACTTGTGCCTGCCTCGGGATACCTCCTGGTCGCCCGCCTGAAAACCCCGTGCCGTTTTGGCCCTCTGCCCGGACCCCTCCGCCCACCCTGCTTGGGTTGTGTTTTTTTTTTTGACTTTTGGGCTCTGGTACCCCCTTAAGGGGTGGGGTTTTTGTTATGATTTGGGGTTGTTTTGGTTTTTTGATTTCTGTTTTTTTTTTTCTTTGTTTTTCAAGTTTTTGAATCATGCTTTTTTTATTATTTTTCTGGTTATTTTTGTCTTTTCATGTTTTGTCAAAATTTTTTTTGGTTCTGGGGCATCTTTAGTTTTTTTTTATTCAAGTTTCTGTTCTTGCTCCAGCCACGTTCTTTCTGTTAATCATCTTTATCCGGTTCACCTGCTCTTTTCAATCGTCTTTCTCCCCCTGGTTTTTTACTCCATATACAGGGGGTTGGGCAATGAAACTGAAAACACCTGGTTTTAGCCACAATAATTTATTATAAAGGTGTAGGGGGCCCCCTTTTTCGGCCAATCAGCGTCAATTCATCTTGGGGAAAGCTATACAAGTCCTGCCAGTGGTCAAAGGGTTTAAGCCCTTCTTCTTCAGGATAGGGCCGGTCACTACTGATCTGGGGAGGAAAACTTTTTTTCCTGACTCGCTCCTCCAAAACACCCCAAAGTGGCTCAATAATTTTAATCTGTGACTGTGCAGGCCATGGAGATTTCAACTTTCCCTTTCATGTTCATCAAAAAACCCAATCTTTACCATCTTGCTGTGTGTATTGGCATTGTCACCTGATACACGGCACCCCCTTCAGGGTACAAGTTTGAACTTGGATGGACATGGTCCTCAAGAACTTTCGGGGTTTCCTTGGGGAGTGGGGCCCATTACACAATATTTTGGGGCCCAAAGGGAATCCATGGGTTGGGAGCCCAAACCATCACCCGATCCACCCCCATTGCTTCACCTGGGGATGGAAAAAGTCGGGTGGGACCGTCTTTGGGCTTTTCCCACCGTAACCTCCCGGATGGGGAAAACAATAAAGGTGGACTCATCAAGAATAATACATGTTTCACATTGCCACACCCAATATTTGCCCCCCTTGCACCATTGAAAACCCATGTTTGGCTTGGATGAGTGACCAAAGGGGTTTTGGGTATACAGCCCGGGTGTGTATATCACCCTGTGGAGCTTCAACGGGCTTCTGGGGGAAACGGAGAGTTGAGGTGCACATTTTTAATTTTCTGCCCTGATTTGGGCGCCGTGTTTTTTTTTTTTTGGATAAAAATCCGGGTTAGCACCCAACTCCCTTTCGACAGCTTCCTCTTGCGTCCACACTAATCCTGTTTGGGTTGGTTCTTTTCTTGGGGGGGTTCTGCATTCCCTGGGTACCGTGGCTCTTGTACATCACACAGACTTCTTCTTGGTCACAGATGCGCCACAAGACGTGCACCAACAATTTGTCCCTCTTTTGAACTCTGGTATGGGGCCCCATAATGTTTGTGGCATTTTTAATATTTTTAGCAAAAATGTGCTCTTACCCTGCTAATTGAAAAATTCCAAAACTCTGCTCTTACTGGTGCAATGTGCAATCAGTTTAAAACTGGGTACCACTTTGGGCCAATTTAAACCATGGGAAAACCCCCCACACTAAATGACAAACTGTTTTCACTTTTATTGTCCAAAACCCCGTATATACACACCTTTTTCCCGTTTTAAAATTGGGATTCTTGTTTTATCGCTACTCATGTCCCCTTTTTTTTGTGGGCCCCTGCCATGCCGGGCAAGCCAGCCTGCCTCTGTTTTTTTCTGCCCTTTCTATGGTGGAGTTTCCCTTTTTTAATTTTAAAACCCAAAGCAATTCCGTTTTAAAGCTGCCCGCTTGTCTGGGTTCTGGGGGTTTCCCCCGTAGACAATCCTAACAAAAAAAATTAAAACCCAAAAGGGTTTAAAAGGTGGGTATTCATAAAATGGTTTTTTGCTTTTAAGCCTCATGGAACAGATTGTTGTAAATATAGTAATCTACATAAATAATCAGACTCAATGATTCCCACAGTTAATCACATAATCTATCAAAATCTGTCGGGAGGATAATTTTTTCCCCATTATCACAAATTTAAAAAGGTAAAGAGAATCTGGAAATTGATCAAACTTAAATAATACACATATAATCAAGGATTATATTTATCCTTATTACACTGATGTCTTTTTCCTAATAATTTAATCAAGGAGAAATACAAAAAACAAACAAGATAAATTAAAGACACAAATTTAATCTAAACTACATCTACAAGCAGTATTTGGAAAGTTTTCTGAAAGAGAAATTGAATTTAAAATATTATCTGTGCTGATTAAAGTCTAGCTTCTATCAAAAGTTTGCTTGCTTCTCAGGGGTTTAAAGGAGTTTCATGGCCTAATTTGTTCTAATACCTAATGGTAGTTTGAAAGGGTAATGTTTGGAAGAAGAAAAACATGAAAGAAATGGTAGTTTCTCTCTACCACCTGGAGTTCCATTGAAATGAACCAGAACATCAGGGATAAAACAGGAAAAGAGAGTGTCTACTGTAGGTCAGATGAAGCCGTTTAACTTTTGCAGAATCACTGGCGTTTCTGCTCCATGGCTCTACTACCTCAGTCTTTCTCAGCTGGAGCGATAGCAAGCTTCCATTTAACAACAGTTCTGTCAGCACGGAGGTCACACCTAAAGGGCAAGTGATGTTAGCCTTTTCTACCAATAGAGTTTGGGATGTCCAGAGGCTCCTCTCTTTAGAAAATTACTGCGATATGCACGTTCCAGGTGTGGAGGAAAACACTATTCACAAATAATTTAGACACAGGTAATAAAGCATAGGATACAAGCAAAATTAATTATTGCAACCAACTATCAAAATGGTGATTAGGCCTCACATTTTCACTTTGTTTGACTTCTTGTTGGTTCTTTGGTACTGTTTCTCGCTCTCTGAGTCTTGGGTGCTAACTAGGAGCTGGATCATTCTAGGGAAGGAGTCGTCACTAGGTGCTGCTCAACCAATCAGATTTTAAACCACCTCCTAAATGCTAGACTTTCTTTATAAATCTCCAAGTTTTTCAAGGCCTGTCTTTGTAATCTTGGTCATTTCTTGGTTTGTTTATTAAGCTCAACTCTCACCAGCAGAAAAATGAAGAAAGAATTAGGAAATACAACAGTGATAATCCATAACATATTTCTTATGATAATGCCAGAGATAACGTTGGGAAAAAAAGCATAATTTGTTAGCTCCAAAAAAGCATTTTCCTAAACTCTGCATAAAATATAATCAATGAAGGGGGATGCTTTTCCAAACTCTTGAGGACCTGCTTTGAAATATAACAAGAATGCCTTGCTGTCTAGAAAAAGTTCTCAAGAAATTAGCTATGAGAAGTTTTGTACAGTAATAATTAAACTAATCAAACTGCCACATTACCTTGTTTTTACCGTTATTGTTTTAATTCTTCTGTTTTTAGAAACCCGGGCTGTACAAAGAAAAACTACATTTTTAGGGCCAGACAAGTCATTTTGGGGACGTTGTGCAAAATTAAAGAAAAAATTAGAACTGGCCCTTTTAACAACCCTTTTAAATTTACATCCTTAATTGGCCAAAAACTTTCAAACCCCCTTTTCACCATGTTATGAGAAAAAGACCCAAAAGGGGGTCTAAAGGTGGAGTGCTTTTTGGAAGCTTGAGTAAAGAACTATTTTGCTACTTTTAGGAAATCTGAACTACGTTTGACCTAAAACTTAATAACGGACTGAATTTTCTAACTAAAAAATTTTAAAAGTAATTTGTATCCCTGTCAAATTTTTAAATAGAAGGGAAGGAATAGTCGTTTACCTAAACCCAAAACCAGAAATTATTTTTCATAAGAAAAGTTTTCAATGTAAAAATGGTTTTTAAAAAGATCCTCCAATTTAGAATAATTCTTTTTATTTTTTTGGGAAATTTAGATTTTTTTTGCAAATTTTTGTTTTCAATTAAAAAAAAGTATTTCACATTTCTTAGAAGCAGAAATATCTTAAGCCATATTCCAGAAGCAAACTTTAGCATCTTCCAATAGATAATAGTTCCTGAGAAAAGAAAATCTAGACATAGAGAGAGCTGGTGTATCATTCTATCAGTTCTTTGATCATTACTAATTGCTTTCAGTTATTTTATAGCAGGAAACAAACCAGAAAAAGAGTTTTAATCATTTTCCTAATTGTTAAAATATTTTGTTTGAACTGATTTGAAACTGCAACACAAATATTACTACCTTCTGATATGTCCTATGAAGCAGCGCTGCTTTACCTGCGAGGGCTCAGTCCCAGACAGCCCAGCCCAAATTTAACCCGTTTGTAACAATGCAATTATAAAGACTGTACCCAATGTATTGGAGAAGCAATTTGGAACTATAACCATTTTACTTAATTTTAATGTTTATTTGCTTTTTTAGGTCCATTTCTGTTTCTAAAGTCTTTTCAGGGACACTTGACAAAGAGAAGCAGAAATGATCTCCATGTTCACTCTGGCTTAATTAGACATTATTTCTGAAATATAAAACACTCAAGGCTTGCAATGAGATACCGCTGGGAAATAAAATGGTTTAACGAATTTCCACATTTTAATTTTCTTTGCACTGAATGTATGAGATTACTGAGGTAAATCACATGTGCAGATGTCTTATGTAATGTCATTGGCCTTAAATTCGTTAGGAATAATGTAGTCTTTGTGACAATGACAAAGGTGGGTCTCAGAGGACAAAGATACTCTGCTAGCCTGGAAATAGGTGAAGGAAGAGCTGACACATATGTGGATATATCCTAACTCCAACATTACATGGATGGTGACCACACCTTAAATGTACTCATATGAAGAGCAAAGGTAGAAATAACAAAAATGAAACAAAAGGTCAAATGTCATTAGTGGCTGGTACAAGTGGTACAGAAAAAAGTTAATATTTAATGCTTCATTTCACGAGCAAAAACACTGCAAAATATTAGTCTACACCAATCTTGTACTTGGAAACAAAAAACAATATTAGGCTTTTTCTGAAACTAAAACAAGGCTGCATCTGCTTTTAGTAGCCTGGCGACTAAACTCTCCTACTATTGGAGAAAAGTTTTGAAAGTTGCATTTAATGACAAAAACAGGAAAAACAGTAGAGCAAAGATAAAAGCAGAGCTTTTGTGGGCATCCTGTGTTTTCAGCAACAGGAAATCAATAGGTGGTTGTTACTTCTAATAAGAGTTTTGTTAACTTTTTGATCTTTTTCTGAACAGTCTTCAGAGTCAGTAGGACAGGCAGGCAGGTGTGTTATTAGGCCTACCTGTGTCTCCCCAGACTGGCAGGTACTCATCCTGCTGGATGTCCAGCATTATCTCCAAACCGTTTCCCGTCCCTCCTTTCATGGTGGTGCGCAGTGTCCTCCCTTCCTCTGCAGCGTTGAACATGTAGCACTTCCCATACCTGGTGAACACCTGACAGGAGACAGAAATGAACTGTGAGAGTTTGTTTTTACGTCTTAGTATGTTGACAGAACACTGTGATTTACTGTTGAAATTATCTGTACAATTAATACATAACAAATCACAACTAGATGACATCCCACAGAACTCTCTCATTCTCTTTCTCTTTTTTCAGGTTTCAGAGCTCATTATAACACTGAAACAGCACTAGTGACAGCACTAGTGAAAGTCACTAATAATATTCTCATGGTCTGAAATAATGGACTTGTGTCTGTACTAGTTCTGTTAGTACTCAGTGCTGTATTTGATACAATCGATCACAATATTCTCTTAGAAAGGCTGCAACATGCTGTAGGGCCCAGGGAAACAGCACTAGGCTGGTTTAAATCTTATTTGTCTGACAGATTCCAGTTTGTTCATGTAAATGATAAATCATCTTTAAACTCCAGGGTTAATTGTGGAGTACCACAGGGTTCAGTACTTGGGCCAATTGTCTTTACTATGTATATGCTTCCAATAGGTAAAATTATCAGGCAGCCTAGGATAAATTTTCACTGTTAGGCTGATGATACTCAGCTTTACCTATCGATAAATCCTAAAGAGCCCAACCAGTTAGACAGACTACAGGCTTGTCTTGAAGACATTAAAAACTTGGATGACTTAAAATTTTCTGCTTCTAAATTCAGACAAGACAGAAGTTGTCATCATTGGACCAGAATCTTTGAAAAAGAACCTGCTTAGTAAATCAGTTAATGTGGACAGTGTTCAATTGACCTCTGGTAATAAAGTAAAAAACCTTGATGTTATTTTTAGCCAGAACATGTCATTTAAATCCCATATTAAACAAGTGTCCAGGATGTCCTTCTTTTACTTCCAGAATATTGGCAACATTAGAAATATCCTGTCCAGGAGTGACGCTGAAAAACTAGTCCATGCATTTGTTACTTCAAGGCTTGACTATTGTAACTCTTTACTATCAGGATGTCTACAAAATGCAGTTAAAAGCCTTTAGCTGATTCAAAATGCTGCAGCAAGAGTTCTGATGAAAATTAAAGAGAGAGATCATATTTCTCCTATTTTAGCTTCCCTTCATTGGCTCCCTGTTAATTCCAGAATATAATTTAAAATTCTCCTCCTCACATATAAAGCCCTTAATGATCTAGCTCCTTCATACATCAGAGATCTGATTGTTCCATATATTCCTAACAGAGCACTGCGTTCTCAGACTGCAGGTTTACCGGTGGTTCCTAGAGTCTCTAGAAGTAGAATGGGAGGCAGATCCTTTAGTTATCAGACTTCTCTCCTGTGGAACCAGCTCCCAGTTTTAGTCCGCAAGGCAAACACCCTATCTACTTTTAAGGCTAGGCTTAAAATTCAATTAAAACTTTCCTTTTTGATAAAGCTTATAGTTAGAGCAGCTTAGGTTATCCTGAGCCATCTCTGTAGCTATGCTGCTATAGGTTTAGGCTGCTGAAGGATATAATGACCACTTTCCCCCACTGTGCTACATTTTCATACTACTCTCCGATTTTGTGTTAGTTGATGTTATTTCAGCTTTTAACTTTATGTTCTCTTTCTGTTTTTTTTTTTTTTTCTTAGAAACTACATCTGATTTGGCTCTGTATTTAGCTGTGAAACCTTGCTGGAGGGCGGCATTGGCTGAGCTGCTGCCAACAACTTAATGTTCTCCTTGCACTGATGATGCACTTGGCCCTGTCATGCAGTGTTTAACTCCCGTCTCTCTCCTAGACATAGCTACTGGCTGAGCTTTTACTGTGACTAACTGTATGTGCTCTCTTTCATACTCTAGACTTGAAAACTGACTCAGTTTATCTGCTAGCTGTCTGATCTTTCTCTCCTAGATGAAGCCAATAAAGGAGCTACAACTGCCTTAAACATTTTACTTTTATTTCACAAAGAAAGTACTCCTGGATCAGTCCTTCTGACCAGTTGGTCATTGCAGATGGCCGCTTACAATGAGCCTGGTTCTGCTGGAGGTTTCTTTCTGTTAGAAGGGAGTTTTCCTATTCCTATTCCTTTTGCTGCAAAGTCATGTAAGTGACTGTTCACTGTCGCTACATGCTCATCCAGGAGGAGTGACTGCTGTAAGTCACTGACTTGATGAAATCTGCTGGGTTTCCTTAGATAGAAAACTTTTTAACCAATTTCATTGATTTTGACATCACTGTTTGATAATTAGGATCAATTAGAATGTATGTACCTGGCTTGAAAACAAATAAAAAACCTTGAACCTTGATCAAAGCAACTGTGAAGGTACCATTAGATTTGTTTTCCAAGGTTTGATTTTCTTTTGTTTAAACGAGCTTGATCGAAATTAGTCAAACTGTAAATAAATGTATTATCATGAGGCAGGCACCCTGTCCCCTTTTGGACCAGGCTCAAAATTTTCCATTCCAATATGCTAAAAGTTAGGGTGGTTTTTATCCTGGGCCATCTCTACTGTCATTCTGCATCTTTCTACTTAGGATGCGATGCCCAGTTTTCTCCTGTTTCTGTCCTGGGAGAAACCATTGGTGGAGCCGTTGCGACCATTCACTTTGCGTATGCTCCTTGTTTTTTTGGTCCCATAAAATGTATTATGGGCCCACTGCATGTATGCTCCCCCTCTCTATATCATCTGTAAAACATGCACGCATCACTTGAATTTAAAAGATTTAATTCAATTTTTGGAGTCAAACTGTGATGTATGCTTACAATTTATAGAAATGGGACATATTTGTCAGTAGGTGTGTCCAGTCTGTCCGAGGGCCACTTCATTCCATTTCAAAATAAACATGAACTGCTTTTACTTGGTAAAGTCAAACAAGTAAAGAGCTGTGAGAAGGTAAACACTTTAAGCAGAGAGCGCCCAGTTCATATCTCTGCTGACTTTCAGAGTGCTGGCAATATGTCAGACCTGTGTTGGAGTGGATGCTTGTTTTCCCTCTGAGATTTTTTTTTTTTTACCACCATTTTACGACAAGCAACCAAATGACTCAGAGGAATCTATGAATAATATGTTGAGGTAAAACTGGGCAGGGCTGCAAACTATAATTCTGTGTGGGTGGGAAGATATGTGTGTTCTACACATACAAAAATATGAAGGAGAGTGTATTTATGTCCCTTAAGCTCATGAATAGTTATCACTAGATGAACAATCCATCTCAGTGCTACTGGCCAAATAAAAAAAGGAGATTGATGGTAAAACTTTATACATCAAGAGTAGTTAAACCTAACTCCTAAACTAAACACCAATGATCACAATGAAATAGTGAAATAACATTCCACTAATTTCAATCCTAAATACAATACAGCTAATGCAGCCTGAAGAAATACTGATTGCAATAATAATAGAATATGTGTTGATAAAGAGAAAGTGGCTTGAGAGCTGACTAAAAACATAAAACTGCATCTAAAAAAAATTATTTTTCCAAATACATTTTGTTCATTTGTCATGGATTATGTTGGTTAATTTAGTATCAAACAAGTTTAGAGTTTTCTTGATAGCTTTGGATTAGTTTGAACACTAAAGTCAGGATAGGAGAATTTCAAATTTAGAAGCTTTATGGTTTATAATTGAATCAAAGTGCAGAACCATCGGCTTTTCTTAAACTCTGTGTCTGCTGTGTTTTAAGATCATTTCATGCTATTCCTCTGTGAATGGTTTTACACACAAGACTGAGCTGTTAACAGATGCCATGCCGCCACAGAGGTGCTCCGAATCTCAGGAATATGAGGTGTCACATTAGAAGTTCATTCACCTCTGCAAAACAGACATGCTCCGGACAGAAACGCCTACACACACAACAAATGACACACCACAAGTTTTTGGAGCTTTGAGAAAAGGGTAAGAGGGTGGATAATATGCGTTTACTTCGCAGCCATTACTCACCTAGGAGGGTTTTTTGGGAAAGAAAAAATAGACAAAAGTACCGTATTGGCCATGTACGGTCCTGGTCAGTGGAACAGTCATTTTTTTGTCATTTTCATTTGCCAAATTACTCTGACTCCTTTTCAGTGGAGGGTTTTTAAATTATCCCTCAGATACATTTCATTAACACAGCTGTTCCTGTCCTCCTGAAGCTAAAGTTTGACAATTAACACCCTCTGGCAAATTGGTCAAAGCCTATATTATTAAAGATAATTACCTAGCAGTCATTTTTTCCTCTGCTACACATTTGTATGAGCATGTGAACAAAGCCCAGATTGGCTCCAAAACATCTACTCTCAGCATCTCTGTATCTCTTTTATATGGAGGAGAATTGCTTTTCATGGGACCCGTTTTTCATATTCTTACTGATAACTGATGAAGCCTGACAAGCATGGGCAAGGGCCAGGTCATCATCTTAATAGACCTTAACAGTTAGTCTCCAGCTTAGCAACTTAGAGGAAAAGATACGGATTTCTGTTACTTTGCATTCATCCTCTTCCTGCAGGAGGAGATCATGCCGCTTCAAGTAAAGCCGTCAGACAGGAGAATGTTTTCAAACAGGTCTGGAATTATGAAGAAAATCTTTCTGGAGGCAAGCTTAGCTTGAAAAGCTTCAATACATCTGATGCCACTCACTATAGTATGCATTTTGGGGTAGAGTCAAACCCTGGCAAGGCCAAATGTTTTATATCATCTCTAAAAATAGACATTTGACTCCACCCACAATTTTGATTGTAATGTGCCTCCTACCTGTAGAAGTTGTGCAGCTCCACCCCCCAAAAAAACAACAATATGGCTGCATACATAAGGTCACTACAAGCCCCAAAGTCTCAAAGAAATGATTTATATGTTTGGACAAGAAACAACCAAAAAACATCTTTTTAAGGAAGGGGTTCGAAAGTTTAAAATGATTCTTCTCTGAGCTAATGAAAACATTTTGTGTTCAGCTAGTGTTATGCTACTCTTGACCTCAAAGTCTTGACCTCAAGACCGTTCGTGAGACCATACTTTCTAAATCTTGTCTGTTTTTGACTGTTGGACTGTGCAGGGGTGTCAAACTCCAGTCCTCGAGGGCCAGTGTCCAGCAAGTTTTTCATGTGTCCCAGGTCAAACACATCTGAATCAAAGAACTTAATTACCTCCTTATGCACTCATATACTACAAAGTCCTGCTAGTGACCTAATTAGGGGATTCAGGTGTGTTGACAGAAAGACACATCTATAAGTGTACAGCACGCCGAGCCTTGAAAACTGGAGTTTGACACCTCAATTCAGTTTCAATTCAGTTTATTTATATAGCGCCAATTCACAACACATGTCGTCTCAAGGCACTTCACAAAAGTCAGGTACATACATTCCAATTAATCTTAATCACTGAACAGTGCAGCCAGATTCTGTTATTTATTCAAATTGGATAAAAAGTTTTTCTATCTAAGGAAAGGAAACCCAGCAGATTGCATCCAGTCAGTGACTTGCAGCATTCACTCCTCCTGGATGAACATGTAGAGACAGTGGACAGTCACTGGCGTTGACTTTGCAGCAATCCCTCATACTGAGCATGCATGTAGCGACAGTGGAGAGGAAAAACTCCCTTTTAACAGGAAGAAACCTCCAGCAGAACCAGGCTCAGTGTGAGCGGCCATCTGCCACGACCGACTGGGGGTTAGAGAGAACAGAGCAGAGACACAAAGAGAACAAAGAAGCACTGATGCAGGAGTCCTTTCTATGGGAAGGAAAAGGTAAATGTTAATGGATGTAGCTCCTTCAGTCGTTTCACCTAGAAAGAAAGAACTGATAAACTCTGAGCCAGTTTTCAAGTTTAGAGTCTGAAGAGAGCACAGAGAGTTAGTCACAGTAGAAGCTCAGTCAGTAGCTATGTCTAGGAGAGAGAAAGGGTTAAACACTGAAAGACAGGGCCATGTGGATCATCGGTAGAGGGTGAGCATTAAATTGTTTTCAGCAGAAGCTTGGAGGATTCCCCTCTCCAGAAAGGTGTTACAGGTAGACACAGAGTCAGGCCAGGTGTAGCTTCTAGGAAGAGAAAAGAGAGAGAACAAAGTTAAAAGCTGAGATAACAGCAAATAATACAAAATTGAAGAGTAGCGTGACAAAGTAGCGAAGAGGGTGAAAATGGTCATTATGTCCTCCAGCAGCCTAAGCCTATAGCAGCATAACTACAGAGATAGCTCAGGATAACCTAAGCCACTCTAACTATAAGCTTTATCAAAAAGGAAAGTTTTAAACCTAGCCTTAAAAGTAGACAGGGTGTCCATCTAGAGCCCACTGATGGCCATTGTTATACTAAAAACCACAACGATTGGGATACCTCTCTCTGTCAGATTGACCATAACCATTGGAAAAGAGAGGGGGTCATACAGGTAGCAGAAATGGAGGGTGTGTTTGCACCTCAACCGTAACTGAGCCGGTTTAGGCTAAACCTGACTCCCCCTTACTCCATCCAACAAGGGGAGAAGAAGACGGAGCTAAAATAAGGAAGATAGCTCAGGATAACCTAAGCCACTCTAACTATAAGCTTTATCAAAAAGGAAAGTTTTAAGCCTAGCCTTAAAAGTAGACAGGGTGTCCGCCTCACAGACTAAAACTGGGAGCTGGTTCCACAGGAGAGGAGCCTGATAACTAAAGGATCTGCCTCCCATTCTACTTCTAGAGACTCTAGGAACCACCAGTAAACCTGCAGTCTGAGAACGAAGTGCTCTGTTAGGAACGTATGGAACAATCAGATCTCTGATGTATAATGGAGCTAAATCATTAAGGGC
The DNA here is from genome assembly GCA_036173005.1 of Crenichthys baileyi. Classification (NCBI taxonomy): domain Eukaryota; kingdom Metazoa; phylum Chordata; class Actinopteri; order Cyprinodontiformes; family Goodeidae; genus Crenichthys; species Crenichthys baileyi. Next base: position 89,838 of record JAHHUM010001620.1, on the reverse strand, counting down.
TTTATATGTGAGGAGGAGAATTTTAAATTCTTTTCTGGATTTAACAGGGAGCCAATGAAGCCTGTGGACTAGGGATTTATTTCTCAAGACCTTTCTCAAGATCACAGATGCAATCTCATTTTTTTAAAGCAAGTTTTGTGAAACTCCTGGTTGCAATTAAGTTCATCCATTAAAGTCATAGAGTCACCTGTGCCCATACAAGATGCAAGGAATGTGAACACAAGAGTGAGTAACATTTTCCAGCTCTAATATATATATGTTTCCCTGTCTTTACAATTCGTAGGGAACACTAAGTCCCACTTACACCTGCGGCTAATGCTAGGTCAGTTAACATTTAGATGGATGGATGCACTCTTCTGAGTTGTCTTGTTTTTTCTGTTTAATTTTAGAAATGTCAAAGTCTTTTGCTGCCAATATCATATTACCTTACCTCCTTTTCAAGCCAGAAGTCAGAGCCCAAGGAAAGAGCAAGCGGGAGCACAAGCAACTTGGCTACCAATTAAAATTCCTCTTGACCAACAAAACATGTCTCATTAACATTCACAGCTGCATGTGCAAATGTCTGGAGGAGCGGGTGCAAACATAGCATGACCTTGCCTGTTTGCCGTATTGTGCCTCCTACAGAAAAGTCAAAGATGACATGTTCCACGTTGCTGTCATGATGAAAGGGCAGCTGTAAAAACCAACCACCTACAAATTAGATGCTAAAACATACTCCTGGGTAAAACAAAGAGCTACACACTGTATCCGTGTATGCATATAGAATATTTAGTTTTATATTTTTACACTTTTCTCTGCTCTCCCAGAAGATATGCTGGCCATTCTGAATTTATCCTTTTTTCCATGTTGTTCTCTGTTGTTTTTTTAGTTTATTTTAAAGTTTGTTTAATAAAGCAGGAGCAGAGCAGGTGTATGACAGAAGAATATACTCTCATCAAATTTAAGCAAGATTCCCCAGATTCTTTCAAAAAGCACCTCCAAGACCCTTCTTTCCTGTCACGTTGCAATTTATGGAACAAGTAAGACGGCACAGGGAGCTTGATGTTAAACTGCTGCTGTTGCACCTCTGAGCTGAGACGGAGCATTGTTGTTAAAGTAAGTATGAAGTGGGGCGCAGCTCAGTCAGTTCTCCCATATAGCAAAAGCTGTCACTGTCTGATTTTGAAATAAGGGCTTAATTTATGTAATTGACATCATCTGCTCAAATCTATGATTTGCAAAAGTCAGAGGAGGCTAATCACCAAAATTATTTTTGAAGATAAACTTCAAAGAATTATAATCAATTATCAACCAAGCTGTCAAAAAACTTTTGTCATGTCATGGTACTATGAACAAAGATTTGCCCCCTCAAAGATTTCTTCTGTTTTATCTTTTTTGTTACACTTAAATTTTTTAAATAAAAGAAATTTTATGTTAAACTGCAATATAAAACCAGTAATCAGGCATTGGCCTCGTTAGTGAAACTGAACCCAAAAAAGGGGTTTATCTCATTTAAGTTATGAGTTAACAAAAGAAGGGAGGTTACTTTTCTCAAAGGGCCAGATTAGTTTGTAAAGCGTTCTTCCATTAATAAATGAAATCATCATGTGAAAACTCCTTTTGTATTTAATCGGTTTACCTTATACATTTTTTTGGTGATCTGAAACTGTTACGTCCTTATTTGTATGTGTTGCCAAAAGTTCAATACTATGCCTCCAGTACAACATAAAATATAAAAAATCCCTCATTTGGTGTTCTAACACAACAAAAACAGGTATTAGTGTCGATACAAGCAGGTTTGGATCAAGTGAATTCAGGCAGATTATCAAGTGAAAATCAATAAACAAAAAGACCAGTGACCAGTCACCTTCACACAAACACACACAGACATTCAACTGCCACTAAAAGGCCTTTCCTCAAAATTACACACAAAAAACTTAAATTGTTTTTTTCAAGAAAGCTCTACTTTTTCCCCAGCAGAAAAAAAATCTCAGGCAATCTAACAATGTCTCTTATTGTATTTGTTTTTCAGACAGGGATGATATAACGTGGATATAAAGTGGAACAGTGAATAGTGAATTTAAATCTTGAACAAAACAATTAGACAGTAAGTTTTAACAGTTCTCATAAACTGTTCTTTGCAATCTGTCCTTATTGTTCAGCAAATAAATCACCATTATGGGAGAGTTCAGATCCTCATTTATAACAAAAACAAACAAAAAGGAGGCTTGAGGCTTGGAACATGGAGAGTACTTCTTCCAAAAGGCTTAATTTGAAAGATCCTTGAGGTGGAAGGCGAGCATTTTTCTCCGAAGTGTTGCAGCAGGAAAAGCAGTTGTACTGCTGAGGGGATAAATAATTCAGACGGCTGCTGTGTTAGCGACCGGGTTGGCCCTGAACATGAGAAAGGAGGGGACTTTACACACGCACACACATTCAGCTGCCTCACTCATCATTACAGTGTTATGCCACTCCACTACCTGTAAGCCAGGCTCACATCCCGTGGAGCTTAAACACTCCTGCATCCACATTTATCACAGTAAACATATTCAGTCATTTATGAGACATGTTGGGTGTTTTATGGAACAAATTTATCATTGCAGCCTAATGTAATTTAACCCCGGCGCTCCATAATATTTTATTTTACAAGACAGTACCTAAGTGAGTCAGCGCAGCGATAGGACAAGAGGATTGCAGTGCTTGCTGCAATTTATTTATGCTTTAGGAGGGCGTGAACAATGAGAGTACAAAGAGAGCAAGAGAGATAAACAGAGAGAAACTAATTGGGAATCAAAGGACAAACACCATACTGAAATAAAAGTGAATCGCAGAGCCTGGTAGATGAACTTGATCCCACCAGCAAATCTTGCATATGATTGCATTACAATGTAGAATTGTAATCTATAATGTCCTTTAAAAAATTTGTGTTTAAATATTGTCTAAGCAACAAACAAAATAATGAAATGTAATTAAAAAAAAATCACTGTATACAACTGGTGCTGCACCAAGTGCTGTATTTGCTTTCATTCTTTTACTAATACCTTGTGGCATCACCACACACATCTTAAACGCAATTATCGCCAAAATTAAAATGTTAAATATTCTGTTATACATGATTATACAGATTCATAACACATAATGATCAATGTATTAGAATACACTTGAAAAGTTCTTTAAATTTTGTAAGTATATGTCATATATAAATTTAATACAAAGTGATTAAATTCAGATTTTTTAAATTTTTAATTAAATTCGGATATTAATTTGTTAATTTTGATAATTATAATTATGGTGCACAGCACCATAAATGCATAAAATGTATTGTTTTGGCCATATAAAACACTTTGTTGCAAAATCTCAGAGGTCTGTAACATGCAGCTTGAGGGGCCACATGTGGCTATTTCACCACTCTGCAGCAGCTCTTAATAAAAAAAAACTGAAGAAAAGCAACATGAAAGGCTAGTTTTATACGTTCTTCTGCCTGTTTTTGTAAAATATATACATATCATTCTCAAGAAAGAGAGATGCTGCAATTTTTTTAAATAAATATGGAAACCAAAAAATCTTTTTTCTAATACAAAAATAAATAAACCTATATATAGTTCTTTACATTCATTATTAATATTAATATAACTCAGTCTGAAAAGACTCACAAGGAAAAGGATGGCAACTAAAAAGTTTTAATGATACGTGATTACATGGTTATTTCTTTGGCGCTCGGACATGGGAGGAAGGCATGAATGCTGAGAATGTCATGAGCTAAGATGTACATTTTCTTTTAAGGTTTAGATTTAGAGATGTCTTCTCCCTGATCTGACACTGGTGGTGGATTGGCGGCCAGGGAGCGAGGAAGCCAGGAGAAGATGGGAAGGAAGATGGTGGAGGTGGGGTGGAGGACGGACTAGCTCAGCTGACAAGCGAGGATGTACATGGCTGAAGGTCCTTAAAAGCGAGGCGTCGGAAGGTGATTGGATGAAGAGTCATGCGGACAGGATGCTGATTGGATGGCAGGGAGACGCACAGAAAAGTCATTGGAAGGAGCAGGCGGTGAAGGTGAGTCTTTCATTCTGAATTTTCGTCAAAACTCCATTATATTTTTTATAAATTGTTTTATTTATTAACTTATTTCCCCAAGTGTGAAGAAGGTTTAGTGGCTCCAACAGGTTCTACTTAGCAGTAGAATCACAGAGCAGAGTTGGTGAATGGGTGCAGAGGGTGGTGATGTGCAAATAACACTCTGTTGTAGCTAATGGTGCATTGGTTGGATCTGCAATGCCAGCCTAATTTAAGTACAAGTGAGCTCATGAAAAGGCCTACACATTGCTGTTCAAGCTATCATTTCCCAGCTAATAGACCTTGGGGTAACCGCTATTGTTGTAACCCCAAGGTCTCAGAGTTTTGTCTGTTTTGCTCATTGAACAAAACCATTTTACATCTTCAAAGTGGTAGACAGGTTGTGTCAACCAAAACCAAAAAAACTGCATACATTCCAAAAATCCTTTTAAAGCCAATGTCTTATAGTTACCAGCAGAGGAGTGTTTACAAGAGAGCAGCAGAGGACACAGAGACAGACAAGACCTGACGAGTGTGCTGCAGTGTAATCCATCATCATATACAGATGCACATGGCTTACCAATATGCAAAGGCCATCCTATCAGCTCCAATGGGGCCTTAAAAAAAGTTCAATATTTAAGAAAATATGGTTACATACTGACTCTTACACAAAATGAGATGAGAAGATGGATATAAATCTCAGTGGTTCTGGAGTAATGGTGTTGTTAAATATAAAAAAAAAATGCACTCCTGGCTTATAAAAATTAAAAACGTTTTGAACTGAACTTACACCTGTAAAGTTTGATGGTTCTAGCAATATACTGTATAATTACTCTGAGTTCTGCTGAAAACAGGAAGCTCAGATGGGCTTTGTTATTTGCAATGAACCATTCATAGAATTTACCTAGTACCAATTTTAATACCAGAGCGTACAGATACATACAATGATAATATAATGCTGAGAAGGAGTGCTTCATTATACAGTTTTTTATGTCATGATCATTGGAGAATAGCCTTGTGGGGACATCTGGCATGACTTTGAAAGGTGTTCATGTAGTTTTTAATGAGGCCAGACTGAAAACTAACTTTTCTGCTGCAATTGCAGATATGGCAAAGGCTTAAAGAAATGGGGTTGAGCACAAATTCTGAGATTTAATTCAATTCAGTTTATTTATATAGCACCAACTGACGAAACATGTCGTCTCAACGCACTTTCCAAACAAAAAGTCAGTTTAAACATGCAGACAGATTCCAGGTTGACTGCAAACATTCTAAATTGATCCTAGCTATCAAACAATGCAGTCAGGATCAGCTTATTATTCAAATTGGTTATAAAGTTCTCTAAGGAAACCTAGCAGACGGGTCTTTATAAAGTTAACTTTTCAGAGTCTCTTTTGTTTGTTTTTTAGGTCTACATCTTTTACATTATGTTATTTTATCAAATTGGAACCAAACTTGGCTGATCATTATTAAAGTCTTACTTTGAGAGTTGTTTGTAAATGAAAACAAACATCTCAAAGCAATCCCCCTCACCCCCCCCCCCACACCCCATCCCCCTCCACACACACTGCTTTCTAGTAATTGGACCTCAACTGAATAGGTTGGATTGGCATTTAAATTAGTATCAATTCAGTTACTTTTCAAAAACATGCCTGACAAGCCACTCTTACAAGGACAGACCTTGTAATATGTGCAGCTGCAAATCAGAAATATTCAAATGGCCAAAGATTTCAAGGATGTATAATCATCAGTTCTTTTAACAAGCAAGATTCTGCTTTTGATTACTTCTTTATGATTTGAATGATGCATAAAATGAATGAAGAAAATACATGATTAAGTATGTTTGTGTAACAGTGTATTCTAAGATATTTATGCTACAATTACTCAATTCTTATTTAATATTGTTGTTTTAAAGCTGTGAATGCAACAGTGTCTAAGGGGCTAACGCCACAGTATAACCCATGAAGGTGAGTCGCAATCATAGGAGGAAAGAAGTTTCCATAAAAGTTGAGGATATTATTTTATCACACATGAAGAGCCTTAGGTGTAAGAGGATTTTAAAATTTGCCTTCAGGAGTGAAAGAGCAGGATTTCTATACTTTAACTGCTTTCATCCTCTACCAACTAAACAATGCTACATCATGTTTGCAGGTTTGATATTAATGTTAGTCAGGGAGGACTTCAGGTTGTATGATGGTGCTGTTTTTATTTGACAAACAAATGATTGCAGTCAATAGCCCCTTTCACAAAACACTGCAAGGAGGAATGAAGGCATGTTTTTGTGGGCTCCGTTTGTTTTGTAAAAGGACCAATGCAGTGGGGGCGTTAGAAGTAGGCTTGTCTTTATTAAACTCCAGTTTTGCCAAGGTAGTCATAGCCCCGCATCAGCTGATTTGTGTTAGGCCCAGCCAGCTTCAGAATTTAAAAGCTTAAATAAGTCACAGAAATAATTTCCCACGGTGAGAGCAAGAACCTGAAATTTATCATTTCAATTCGAAGCATTTTCTCAGCTAACAACAGGGTCCCTACTTTGGGTTCGTCCAGCATTATTGTTTTAAAAGGAATGCTATGAGATGCCCGACACAGAATTTATGCATAGTTCTGACATCAGCGCTGCACCTCATCTCCAGTCGTCCCACACGTTGCCTGGACTGGCTACTTTCTGTTATTTTCTTTCCAGTGTTTGAATTTGACTATTAGACCATAATGTGAGATTTGTGCTGTGAAAGGAACTCACAAAAGTAAAACAAGTTAAAAAAAAAGCTCTAGATTAGAGCCATTTTACATAAGCAAATAAAAAAATTAAGGGAGTCAATATTTCTTTGTGGTGCTATACAGGATTTGTTTGGCACTCTATCTTGTGCAAAATGATGACTTCTGTCAGTTTTACAGGCAGGCAGAAATAAATCCATAAGTAATATTAATGCTAATGTGTCCCTGGTCTATACTTCTTCATGCCAGATGCTTAAAATATCGATGAAGCTATCAATATGTGTCCTATTTCTTAAAAATAGGGCTTCAGTGTATTTTACACATTGCTATACAGCCACTAAATATTTGCCTCTTGAAATATAAAACTATTATTTAAAGCTATAAGTCAGATTTTGCTCTAAAAAACTCGCCTTAAAAGATGTGCATTCTTGCAGAATTCAGCATTCTACAGCTTTTGTTAAAAGTTAGCTTCCACTGCCTTGAAGGTAGGATTTCTTTACAGAGAAAAAGTGATTTATAATGATGCAGTATTTATATCTAAGGTGTGCAACAACTCATCCCGCCTTCCATTATAATTTATATACTAAAAGATGTACTCTGTAAGGTCTACGGGTTCAGATGCTGCAGCAAAACAGGTCAAATATAAGGATTATTTCAGGTCAAATAACTTGTACTCCCTGCATAATAATTCCACTACACTACTTCACTGGAATCACACCTCCCTGCTGCAATAGTGGAAATCTATTAAATATTAAAATGACATGTTCTGTTTCAATAACCCCACCACCCACCACCACAACTTGTCAATCACACCAGTGTGATGTGGTGTTCAAATATAGCTATAGACTACAAGCTGTCACCCTGCTCTCATCAATCACCTCACACACAGCCAGTCGTTTTTTATTCATACGTCACACCCAGTGATGGCCAGCGGGACTACTTTCTCACCTGTCACAATCTGCCTGTCTGCTCCAGGGCTGACGTAGAGATGAGTAATAATGGGCCAGGGGTGAGGGATTAATAGCAGGACCTCACCACCTACTGGAAACCAACCTATCTGACTGGATGGCATGCTTTCTCTTCCTCACAGTGGGGCATGAGAGGATTTCAGCTCTGCCTGGCTGCTAACACTTCGCCCTGATTATCTGTGGCTCCAAAGGCTTTTGAGAGATATTCACAAGGACCCTCACAAAGCAGTTTATTGTTAAAAGTAAAGGATTTCTCATGGTCTGTGACCTTCCCTCACATCAGTTGTTCTTTAGGCTACTAGTATTGATGAATATAAGACCTGAAGCTTCCTGAAGAGATCAATACCAGCAGCAAAGTGTGATTATCTCCAGTATCCAACAGAGCTTACCTTTGGTTTACAAATTATGTAATTTAGGACAAATGTAACAACAAAAGCCTTAGTTGCCCCTGCCAGTGCCTTTTATTATCCATGTTCTTACTTAACAGCCCTGCAGCACACAGTCTATAATTCGCCAACTTTCATTGCAAACACAGAAGAAGCTTGCATTTTTAGTGGTGTGCGAGAAACAATGCATTTAAAAGTGGGTTATTTGATTTTAATATTTAAAGCTAAAAGACAAATGAAAGAAAAACATTAATTGGAATCCAAGGATGTGAAAATGATGGTGGCGCAACAGAGCAGTGAGGGTAGGATGCTAAAAGACAAGTGCATCACATAAATTAAAACCATTAAAACAATTAAAACTCATTATATATATTCATTACACATATAGTGATGTGTTTCCACCATTTATTTCTGTTAATTTGGAAACCAATGGATTGCAGGTGAATACCCAAAATTATGTTTCTTAGAAAATTTGAATATTGCATCAAAAAATGATGTTCATGCAGAAATGTCATGCCACTGGCTATACTATCACAGGGAAGACTGCTGACTTGACTGTTGTCAAACAGACACCCTCCACACAGAGGTTAAGCCACAAAAAGTATTTGCTGATTAAGCTGTACGTTTACTGAATGCTGTATCTACATTTCATGCTGTATCTAAAGTATTTAATGCATATAATGTACAGTAAATGGACATACTTTCCACCTGACCACATATCCCTACTAAAACTTATTTTTATTGGTCTCATTTGATATTTCAGTATTACAAAAAACTGATTTGGGGGTTTTATAGCAGTAAGCACATTATGTAAAAGAAATGAATGCCTGAAATAAAGTATGAAACTCTGTGTGTAATGAATCTATAAAATATGAGTTTCACATGATTTACTGAAATAAAGTAACTCATTGAGGATATTCTAATATATTTAGACGCACCTGTAAATTTTTCTTGGAACTAGTTTTCTGTGGGGCTGCACATTATCAGGAAATTAAGGGGTATTTAAAAACATGTATGATACGAATGAAAACTGTCACTAAAACTATTATTGTTTTGCGCCTGGCATATTTCTTGTAATTAGAAGCACATATGTGTTTAAGTTTTAATTTTGAGAAAATTGCCAGAAATGTTAATGTAGACTTTAATATTTTCTTTTAGATAATATGAACATGCAGGAACACAGAACCACCAGCCTCATTCATTCTATATTAACTGCCAAGCTTGAAGGAAATATGTTTTGGGTGGTGACTTCATTTTGAACATAACTGCAGTTGCACAGGGAAGTTCATCGTTAGCAATCTGCATACAAAAGATTAAAGTGCTTTTAGTCACCAGGGTGCACTGACTAAACATAGAAAACAGGAATCATAAGCAGAGTTTGAATGTGGAAGCTTGCTGTTTCAAATTATTATTTTATAGCTTCCCATCAATGTATGGACCTGGTGTTGTATTGTATGTGAAGGCAGCAGTGCATAAGATACCTGGCAGGGAGGAACCTGTACATGTTCAGAAATTCATGCAGAGGAAGCAATGTGAAGTAAGGCACCATGAAATTTGCCGTGCTGTTTGTTTTATCTTTTTTGGTTAAACAATCATACAACAAAAGGTAGAATCACAACTTGCAAACATTTATGTGTTTAGTACTTTTTTTAGATCTTGAAGGATGATGCAGTTTGGCCCAAAACCTGAAAAATAAGTTTTAAAACCTCTTTTTTTTACATTAGGCTATAACTGTTTTTTATTTAGTGGCTGCAGAAGATTGGCTTGTTTTCCCTTTATGTGTCTGTAAAGAGCTCCTTTTGTAAGATAACTTTGCTTAATAAATTTGCTGAGTTAAACTTAAAGGCTGTATCATAAGTTTAAAAAAATAAATACGTTATTGTGAGCCCAACTGTGCCATAATGTCTTTATAAAAGTCTTTGGAACAAATAAACTCATTTGGGTTGGGGAGGAGAAATCTGTCCTCTTTATCTGTTTACTTTTGTGGAGGATCTTTGTGTTATGAATAACCGGGCAAACACCTATTTGATATTTTCTTGGTTGTCTTTTTAAAATATCCCCACATAGTCAGGCATGCTTGACTCCGTGAACGTCTGTGCGTACTCGAGGTGGACTCAATAAATGGTATCACATAATTAACTGCATGGCGGGAAATGTCTCCACATCGAAACTTTTTATTCGTGACACTCTGCTCCAAGCAACCAGTCGTGAGCACAATCAGTGTCACTCATGCCGCACTGACAGGTATATTCCTCTTTTTCATCCCTAGTCTGATCTTAATGGCTTTATATACCACCATCTTTTCCTTTCTGTTTTTCCAAATCTACACGGCAAATTAGCTCTTCCTCCTCGTCTGATGGCGCCATGGCAGAACGTGTGGGAAATGTAGGAATTTTTCACCAGAAATTGGTACGCTTGACCACAAAACCTCAAACGTCCACAGACAGAGCACGCCGAGTCTGTGCTAATTACAGTACACACAACTCTGTGGGATCCTTAAGGCTCTTTTTGTCAGAAAAGAAGGTTTTAAAATTACCAAAATAATGGAAAGCCTGATATTGATTTTTTATGATTTGAACTTTCAAGGTTTTCAAGATTTTTAAAAGAAGATAAAATCGGACCTCTAAAACAGTAAATAATTTGCTTATTGTAGGTTTTCTGAACATCTTGGTGAAATATTACAAATTTCTATGGGGAAATCCTCATTTCCTCCTTTATCTTATTCATATAGAGACATATTTAGACTCACGGCATTTCCTACTGGGATCTTGTTTACTTCCTCTAAGCATGTGAAATTATATCTGCTGTGAAGCAGAGCTGTTGATCAATGAAAATGAGACCAAAATGAACTAACTTTTGATCACAAACAGCGCTTCTGTTTTTCCAGCTAAAATTTAACAACTTAATTTCTTTTTCGCAGTAATCTTGACAAGCTAATGTTTAGAGTTGTGTTGCTTTTTGGCAGGCAGAACAGAAGACAAAAGAAGCTGGCAAAAGGAATGGTAAGTCTCTATTGAAGGAGATTGTTGGCCTATTGTTTCGACCATAACATATGAACAAAATGCCAAGAGTGGGAGGAATCCCTCGCACATAGAGGATTATGTTAAATGCCAGCCATTCTGTGAAGCTATAATTGCCACAACAAAAGGCAAAAATAATAATCATCTGTTTGCCAAACCCCACTATTTGCATGTTAACTGAGAATTTGGGCGTTTCTTCATAGCTCCTTCATCAGCAAGTAAATTAACATGAACAGATCAGAAATTAGTCTGATCTCACTCTTTTCACTGGGAATAAATAAATGCACCCCTTCAGTCTGCTAGGTTTCTTTGATAAAACATTTTTTTTCCTTTTTAATATCTTCTCAAATTATCAACCCTCTGCACATAGTACATAGCAGTCTCTGGCATTAATTAGTTTAAAAACAAATCATATTCTAAAAAGTTGCAACATGACTTGTTTGCACTGATTTGGCTCATACTGGTTTTATGACTAACTCACATATTTCAGTAAACCAGACCCAGATTTAAATCCAGAAGGTTAAATATGACATGTGGTAGAATGTGCAATACACTACATGAGTGTGGAGCTCAAAGCTAAGCAAAGATGGTACACAATCATTTCCCTGGACAGTTGCGTATAAGACTGAGGCCTCCGTATATGGGTCACACGCTCTACTAGGCCACATGGCACGACCCTTATTATTTTAATATTATTTACAAAGCTGTCTTGCTTTTATCTCTTTTCTAAGATTGTTTGTAAGTTTTAAAAAGTGCCTTAAAATATTAATGTTATTACTACAGGTCAGAAAAAAAAAAGTTTGAAGAAGTATAATCTTGATAATGCTCTCCCATTTAGTAGTAATTAAAGGTGTTTTTGCAGTCTGTACATTGATAAAATAATTTTCTGTAACCCATCAACCACAGAATTTAACTCTATCTACAAAAACACTGAAACTTTTCAATGTTTGAACAAAGGGCAGTTTTAAAATGTTAATCCCCCCTTCATTGTATACATCTAGACACCTCCACACAGCAATTTTAATTTTGGTAAAAGGTGCTCATAGGTTAGGAAAAATCACATCTATGATGGGATTGTATTACTGTGTTTGGCTGGCAGTTAAAACTGTAGAAATCAGCAATTTCATACAACCTTAATGTTTCATCTTTAAAATAAGCTTTAAATTGACAGCAGGTATTTTTAAAATGCACATGGAGAGAACAGTTCAGAACTTTAGTCAACCAAAATCTTAAAGAACAGACTCACTTGACATATGGAGCCACTATGTGCTGATGATTTCTGACACAGTGAATCAAATTAGCCCAGAAGATTGTTACAATTGTTTAAACATCTTAACTGCATAGTGATCCCGAGCTCATCAGTAACTCTCATATTTAAATGTATGTCTTAACCCTCTGACCTACAGGGGTATCGCGTCTCAAGAGGTGTGGCAAGACTATCCTAATTACAAAAAGTGCAATATTGTTTTTGGAGTTCTGGGAGATGCAGGTACATATGACACAAATAATTTTAATACTTTTAGTTGATGAATATATATTTTTTGGGGGGTCACTGTAGTGTTGTTTGGCTATTTGACACCAAGGACAAATGGCAGAATTTGTAGATAATCTCTACAGGCGTTAATTTGCTTCCCTATTTTAGAACATAACCAGGCTCCCATGTTAATATGTATACGGCAGCTTTACTCTGAATGTTTCAGACTAAAGCTACAGGATACAGGGGTGGAGCCTGTAATGTGGAGGAAAAAGCTACGTGGTAAGTGGTGAACTTTGAGTCAAGTTCTGCTTTCACCATCTCACAGAAATATTTGATATCAACATGGCAGCTTAAAGGAAGTAAGGCCTCTTTCTGTAAGGTTGGTGCCTTTATTAATTCCTGCACTCTCATCAGTGAGATGTGTTAAATAAGGTGTCTTAATTGAAAAACCGTGTAAGAGGAGAATTTGACTTTCAATAAAAAAACAGTATGGCAGTAAGCTACCATAGTAGTATGGACAATATCATGGAATCAGTTAGAAGAATAAATGACATGGGCAGCTAAGGTGTAATTGGGGAGCCATTAGCTGAAGTGGACACAGCTGATTTTGCATTTCCATTATGTCAAAATTGTGGGATATCTCCTTTCATTTCTATCCCTCTTACAGGATCCCTCACGGTGAAAGCTTCGGCTTCCTGTAAATTCATGCTTGGAGCCAAGATAATGTCTATGTTGTCTCCTTTGGCGGCATGAAATAGATGGAAAATGAAAGAACAGCAACGCCAGGAACTACTGGGAACAGATGTGCCAAATATATAAGAAGACATTTCCGGTAGTTTTTAATATTCACAGGGACAGAGAGTGTGGGCGGAGGGACACAGTCTTGTGAAAGCTGATTAAATTACTGCCAGCAGCCTGGATGCATTTAGTGTGCGAACATGTCTCTGTGTAGACGATCCAGCCACTTACAAATAAGCACAATGTACTCGAAGTAAGAGCCTCTCTTCAAAGTATCCCATTAACACATTTTCAGTCATTGTGTGCACTTGTCATGGAATCGATGTATTATAGTTGTTTTAAAGTGTTACTATCACCTTCGGTAACTAAGGAAAATGTGTCTCTGTGGAAGTGACATAAGGGTCGTAATCGGGAGATTGGAAGTCGTCTTCATGACGTAGTGTGCCACCTTGCTTCAGAGGAACATTGTAATCTTATGGCAATCTTTTGAATCCTGGTCTTAAACACCCCAATATCCCTCCATCTGTAGGTTATCATACATTTAACATGCATTAGCTTCGACACGGTTTTAATTGAAATCATTTAGATGCAGGTGTAACTTTATCTTTTCAGCAGATACTTGATTTTTGGTCATGTGACTATTACTAGAGCAATGTTATCCTCTCAAATTCTCATGAAACATGCCTTTATTGTGTAGTCACTCAAAAGACATGTTTATCATTTCGTACCTGAAAGCTACTTATTGTGTACTTTGTATCCCTCGTCTTTGTACAGTTTTACAACTAAGAGAGATAGAATGTATTTTCCTAATTAAATCCTGCCAAACATAAAAAGGGTAATCTTTTTTTAAGGATGAGGCACTGGGAATTAGAGAAGGTTAAGCTAGCCGTTTAGCTGAAGTGATGTTGCCTGCAAAAAACTTTTGCGAGAACAGCCTAGAACTGTTAAACTAATATTTGTGTCCAGGAAAGCCTGGACATGTGCTGCACATCAGTGAGTCTGCTGGTGGAATCTGCAGGGGTTACATTATTATAATGAATAGATAAAGTGAAACATCTACAATCATAAATTTCTAAACATATAAAAACACATTGTTGAGCTCTGAGGATGCATATGCCCCTTTTCCACTGGCTCAGTTGGGCCCTACACTTGACTCCACTCGGGTTGCTTTGCGAGCGTTTCCATTACAGTTTTTTCCATAATGGTGACTACTTTTTTGGTCACTGATCCTGAGCAGGTACAACCGGGGCTGAGTCGGAACTGCGTGTGATGTGACCAGACTGCTGTTCACTGATTGGCCATGGGACCAGGAGAAATGAGAAGGTTTTCGCCAAGGTAGAGCAGGGAAAAGTTAATAAGGACCAAAATGGCCGGAGTGGGTCAACAAACCATTATAATTTTACTATTTACAAATCGTAAACCATGCCTAAAGGCTTAAAGAAAAGAAAAAAGACAAACCACCTTTCTGAATTACACGCAGGTGGCGCGCTGTATTTATTAACATCTTAAATCTGCTGACCACACATAAAATTAGCTCTTCGGATGCACAAACATTTCCCTCAAAAACACACAAAACAATAGCACCATGAAAAAGCGTGTTTGGTTCAGAAATCTATTGACGGTCCTTAAGCGTACCAGGGTCTGCAGGAGGAGGGAGGGAGCAGGCAGAGAGCAGCTGCCTGTAATCAGTTTGCCTACACTGGATCAAATGGGAGGAAGAACCGGTTAAATCTGCAGAGCATGAATATCCAACCTAAAACTTACTTCACCGCGGTCAAAAGTTCACAGTTTTGCGCTTTAAAGTCCTTGTTTTCATCATTGCCATGGCCGAGACGAAAACGTCCTCATAAAGCCCAAAATATTAACTTCTTCAGGCAAACTTTGGAGCTTCACCATCCAGACAGCACCGTCTCTCCTCACCACTTCTCCTGCCACACCCCCCTCACATCAGAACCCCTGAGCCAATAAGTTCTAGCTGGGCTGTAGTCCAGGTAATTATCCCAGTAGATGATTTTATACATGAAAAAAATATGTAAGACATTCTTACATATACAATGATACAAGCATTATTAGTATTTAGTTTATTTAGGTTTTTATTTTCTATCAAATTTTTGTATTATTTTACGCAGATTATTTTAATGTGACAATACGACACAGTAACATTAATAGCAGCACAGCGCACTGCGGCTGGAGGCGGGGCTTTAGCTCTCATTGCGTCTGTGAAAACACTGGCACTATACCGAGTAGACAGAGACCGAGTGGAGCAGAGCCACGCCACCTAAAATGAGCCAGTGGAAAAGGGTCATTAAATGCACTCTTTTCTGCCTTTTTCTTTGGTTGGTATATTATGGGTAGAGGTTTGTATTTGGCTGCAACGAAAGAGTGTTTCCGTTACCTTATTCACAAAGGTCTGCATTGTAGTCAGTTCACAGGTAAGCAAGTCATAAATTACAGCCGAAAACACATAACTGCTCAGAACACAAACAACACAGAAGAGGAAGATGTCAGACATACAGTCCAAAAGGTACATGCTTAATTTTCTACCAGAGATATAAAACAACTTGTTTGACCATGTTTTGACTTTGATAATACTGGAATTTATGTAGCCCAGTAAGGTGTAAAAATATTAGTAAGTGTGGAGGAAAAAAGCTTAATCAAGCAGGGCCGATAAGACCAAAATATATGACCAAAAAGTAGTAAAGGGTGTCAAGGCATTGTCATGAGGAAGAAGCTAGGTTGATATCTTCAAGATGTGTCATGGTGAAGAAAGAGCTGACTTAAAAAAGTGCTCTACTCAGTGGTCCCCAACCTTTATATCACCGCGGACCGGTCAACGCTTGACAATTTTACTGCGGCCCGGGGTGTAGGGGGTTGAACCCTCATGTTGGTTTGCCTGCTGAGACTCACAAAGTCTACTCCTCTCCTCTCGACTACTGCCCTAACGCTCGCTGGCTCTGGTCGTTATGGTAACGTTTAAACATCCATTCAAAATAAGATACAGATACGCCACAAAAACGAATATAAATTATTATTACATATTTTATTTTCATGAAAATTTTTACTCAAGATAACGACAAAATCAATGGGAGCCCTGAGCTTGCTTCTCTGCAACAAGGCGGTCCCATCTGGGAGTGATGGGAGACAATGATACCCGAAGTGTGTTGCTTAAGCCCAGTCTACTCCGTTGTTTTGTTTTGGTTGCTGTCACTGCAGAAAACCCCACTTCACACAGATAAAATGTCGGAAATGGCAAAAGGGTTTTCAGTGCTGTGGTGGCGATCTCAGTGTATTCTGCCATGACTTTAATCCAGAACACCGGCAGAGTTGCTGTCTCAAACATACTTTTAAGGCCGCTGTCATTTCCGATCTCCAGCAGCTGATCTTCTTCTTGTACAGACATGCTAGATTCACCTGGTTTGTTGACAAATGGGTTGCGCATCCATTCCTTGCCAGTTCGTGGGTCTTTTGTGGTTGGGAAGTAGTGCTCAAACTCCTTTAAAAGCAAGGACAGGTGACTTTGCACCAGCTGGGAGAATGAGGGCTTGGGCTTAGTCTCACCCAAAATCCCCGCTAACGTTTGAAACATGTCCAATATGCCTCTGTTCACACGCTGTCCCCACAAATCCAATTTGGCTTTAAATGCAGCTACTTTATCTGCCAACTTGAAGACAATTGTCATTTTTCCTTGAAGTGACAGATTGAGTTAATTTAGCTGGTTGAAGATGTCGCACAGGTAAGCCAGTTTTGCGACCCATTCCTCGTCACTGAAATGTGCTGCCGGTGGTGACTTCTTTTCTGAGAGAAATCTTTGAGGCGGCTCTCGTAGTTCAAACACTCTGGCCAGCGATTTCCCTTCGGATAACCATCTTATTTCTTATTTCTGCGGCACCAATAATGGCTGGAAAGAAGTATTAGTTACCAAAGAGCAAAACCGTATGTTCTTCTGCTTGTTGGGCCCTTTCAAGCATCACGTTAGAGCAAGGTCTTGTTCTGTAGAGCCAGTACACCAAGGAAAATGTTCGTTCAGGCAATCAATACAAGCTGTTTTCTTCCATCAACACTGGAAGATAAAAAGACAATTTTCTACCTCTGTTTTCTGTAATAATCTCCAAATACAAACTAACAAAACAACACAACACAGAGGTAGTACTTCTCTGGCTTCCACCTTCAGGACAGAAGACAGTGACAAATGTGAAGCCGTCAGTCATTGCTGCTGGCCTTCCCACAACTAAAGGTGCCAGACACACTTAAAACATTGATGAAAAGAAGAAACAAGTGAAACTCTGTCACCTTCCTCACATTGCCTCCCCTAAATAAAGCAGTTATCAAGCATCATTACCTCCCTTACCAAGGACAAACAGCAGAATTTCACAAAAACCTCCCATCCTCCTTTACCTACACCCAGGTATTGATTCTGCTTTTTTCCTGCTTTCTGGACTTGACTTAATGGCCAAGCTAACGCCACTGCAGCAAAAAGTCAGAAGGCTTTGCTCCAAAAAAACAAGGCTCAGAGGTGGAGAGCAGGTCCATCTGTTCATATACACGTCCATCTGTTCCATAGATTCACCCTTTCCATCTACATTACCATCTTCACTGGACTACTTCAATGATTAGGTAACTGAGTTTTACAACACACACATTTCTAACTGAAGGGCTGAGCGGATGGATTCTGAATACTGAGGCAAGAAGTTATACTTTTAGCTCAAAAGAAAAAAAAGGAAATTGTGTGGTTATAAAATTCTATCAGCTAAAACTTGAAGTCTCTAGGTACTAATACAAATTTAAGTACCACTATTACTTCTTACTTTTTCTTCCAAAAGAATGAGCTTCCAAAAGAAATTAGCTGTGTCGAGGTCCTAAGTTGAAATCTTCTTTCAGCTGCAGACATCTGAAATGGATACACTGTTTGGACCGGACATTCCCCCTTAGTGCTTTGTTTATATTTCTACCCCTTTCTGTTAAATGGAAAAAAAATAATAAACTACAGGGGTTAGACAATGAAACTGAAACACCTGTCATTTTCGTGTGGGAGGTTTCATGGCTAAATTGGACCAGCCTGGTAGCCAGTCTTCACTGATTGCACATTGCACCAGTAAGAGCAGAGTGTGAAGGTGCAATTAGCAGGGTAAGAGCACAGTTTTGCTCAAAATATTGAAATGCATACAACATTATGGGTGACATACCAGAGTTCAAAAGAGAACAAATTGTTAGTGCACGTCTTGCTGGCGCATCTGTGACCAAGACAGCAAGTCTTTGTGATGTATCAAGAGCCACGGTATCCAGGATAATGTCAGCATACCACCAAGAAGGACAAACCACATCCAACAGGATTAACTGTGGACGCAAGAGGAAGCTGTCTGAAAGGGTTTTTCGGTTGCTAACCCGGATTGTATCCAAAAAACATAAAACCACGGCTGCCCAGATCACGGCAGAATTAAATGTGCACCTCAACTCTCCTGTTTCCACCAGAACTGTCCGTCGGGAGCTCCACAGGGTCAATATACACGGCCGAGCTGCTATAGCCAAACCTTTGGTCACTCATGCCAATGCCAAACGTCGGTTTCAATGGTGCAAGGAGTGCAAATCTTGGGCTGTTGACAATGTGAAACATGTATTGTTCTCTGATGAGTCCACCTTTACTGTTTTCCCCACATCCGGGAGAGTTATGGTGTGGAGAAGCCCCAAAGAAGCGTACCACCCAGACTGTTGCATGCCCATAGTGAAGCATGGGGGTGGATCAGTGATGGTTTGGGCTGCCATATCATGGCATTCCCTTGGCCCAATACTTGTGCTAGATGGGCGCGTCACTGCCAAGGACTACCGAACCATTCTTGAGGACCATGTGCATCCAATGGTTCAAACATTGTATCCTGAAGGCGGTGCCGTGTATCAGGATGACAGTGCACCAATACACACAGCAAGACTGGTGAAAGATTGGTTTGATGAACATGAAAGTGAAGTTGAACATCTCCCATGGCCTGCACAGTCACCAGATCTAAATATTATTGAGCCACTTTGGGGTGTTTTGGAGGAGCGAGACAGGAAACGTTTTCTTCCACCAGTATCATGTAGTGACCTGGCCACTATCCTGCAAGAAGAATGGCTTAAAATCCCTCTGACCACTGTGCAGGACTTGTATATGTCATTCCCAAGACGAATTGACGCTGTATTGGCCTCAAAAGGAGGCCCTACACCTTACTAATAAATTATTGTGGTCTAAAACCAGGTGTTTCAGTTTCATTGTCCAACCCCTGTACATAGTTCTTGAAAGGTTTAGTTACAGGTCAGTCAGTCAGTCATTTTCTACTGTTTCTTCCATAGTGGGTCGCGGGGGAAGCTGGTGCCTATCTCCAGTACACCCTGGACAGGTCGCCAGTCCATCACAGGGCAACAAACAAACAACGAAATACACACTCATTCACTCACCTAAGGGCAATTTAAAGACACCAATTAACCTAACAGGCATGTCTCTGGACTGTGGGAGGAAGCCGGAGTACCCGGTGAGAACCCACACATGCATGGGGAGAACATGCAAACTCCATGCAGAAAGACCCTCTGGCCAGGAGTCGAACTCAGGACCTTCTTGCTGCAAGGCAACAGTGCAACCAGTAGTTACAGGTATATTTTATAATACAAATTTTGTATTTCACGTTGAGTTTTTTTCCCTCCCCAATGCCTTCCTTTAACAACCTGCCATATTTATTTGTGAACTAGAGAGTACTCAGAGTTTGATTTTCTACAATAATAATTTTCTGATTTTATTTAAGCAATACAAAGTCTTACAAAACCTATAATGGTAAAGACAATTCAAAGTGGTTTTGTTTGGGAACAATTAAATTTGTTGTCAAAAAACTATTACACTTTGATAAATGTGAATATGAATTAATCAGTTATAGCAAAAATTTTATTGGAATGCAAAGAAGGTTGTTTTTTGAGGGGCAGGATGTAGGCTGGACACAGTGAAGCTGGACACAGTGTATTTGCACAATTCTTGGTAAAGTGTACAATAAAGCTTTTATCCAGAGGTTTTATATGCATCATGGTTTGTTCTGTCTTGGTTCTGTCTGGTCTGCCTTTGTTCTGTCACAGTTCTGTCACACAAACTTTTTAGTGGGAGAATACTGATTAATAAGTTAACTATACAATACAATAAATTGAATACATGAGTAAAACAAATGCAAATTTTTCATTTGACCTGCTGAGTAATTAATGAATCATTGCAGAAAATACTAGCGCAACATAACATTGTTTGCACAAACTAACACATCCTGGACTTTTTTCCCTTATTTAGCATGGAAAAAGGGTCCATGGCTAAAAGAAGTTCCCAAAGTGATTAAATCTCAAGCAAGTGTTTGGAATAAAGTTAAACCCAGTGTGGCATGAGCAATGGATCATATTTATATGGATCAGAAAAAGGAAGAGGTCCACTATAAATGGTATTACTCCCTTTAGAAAACAGCTCATGAGTCATTAGTTCTGCTGCCATTTACAACTGGATCATTTTTTACAGTTATATCATGGTTAAATACCATATGGAAACTATTACTTTATACGTAATATTGGTGCAGCATTTGCAGGGTAAACAACATATCTGCCCTCCACTGAGCCTTTATCAACATCAGCAGGTGTGCCACTGAGTTCCCTCAGAGCAGAATTCATTACATTTCTGAAAAGCCCGAGCAAAGCAAGAAAAATGGTTACTGGTAGCATTTAACTGGATGTGTTTCAGCAGGAGGGAATAATGATAATAAAAAAATAATAAATAATCTGGCAGCTACAGGCTGCTATTGACATGCACATTGTTGCCTTCTGTATGTGGGAGCAGCACACGCTCAGTTTAAGGAATAATGATCTTTACTAGAGAAGAGAAATGATTAATAATACTCCCACCACTGACATAGACACTGTATACAGTACACATTTGGTTGCCTGCACACATTAGGAATAAAATTTAAGAGATACAAACAGCTGTGTGGGCTGTGGGTTACGTGGGAATGTTAAGTGTTGTGTATGGATTTAAGAAGTGTTGTGAGAAAGTGATGTTTGTCGGAGAAGTCAGCTGAAAAAAAGTGACTCCCAACATGAAAAATGAAAAAGCAGCATAAAAACAAGATTTTGACTCAGACAAAGTTACCTGTCATTTTTAATATAGACACTTCAATAAGCAGATAGGATCAGAAAATGAATTATATTCAAACTGTCTCAAGTCAATCCAGCATTCAAATCGTTAGTTTGCCAGTTCTGCAGCAGGTTTTACAGATAAGGTCAGCTCATTATTTATTCTTTGTATTCTATCTCTTTTCTTAGTTCCTTTTTCAGTCCTAATCGCACAGTCTTAACATCACTCATTAAAACAGCCCTCATTTAGCAAGCAAAACTCTGCTGTGGCAGTATCTACACTCTGTTTTACATTAATCATTGTATCTCTGTGAAGCTGGCTCATAACTAACTCCAATTACCTGATTGTCAGTGAAAGGAAACAAGTTTGGGCATTGTCAAAAATGATGTGTTGACATGACTATAATGAGGAAGCTAAAGAAAAGAGGAGACTAACTTCACTCTCCAGTCTGTTTCCAAAAAGGCAAAAATGTGAACTTGTTGTGTTTTTAGCAGGACTGTTTGGCAGCATAGAAACACTCAGAAATGCATGCGTCTAATTAACTTTATTTTAGGGTTCACTGGGATTTTCCGTAATATGATTAGGCCAACAAGACCAAACATGTTTGTTTATGGCCTTTTAAACAATACATGAAAGCCTTTACTGACCTTTTGATGGGGAGGAATATGTGAGTGGAATACAAAATGCAATCTCTAAGATTCTCATGTATTTTCTGCACATATTCAGTTGGTTATATTTTAAGCCAAGTCTTTAAGTGTTACAGGAATGCAACATTAATACTTGTTGTCATTTGTGTTAAAACATTAAGCTCCTCACACTCTGTCAATAACAGTGGGAAAAATGAAAAATAATGAATATTACAGCAAGGGTTAATAATTCATATAAATTGTATACCTACTTGGAAACACCTTGTTCTTTTCTAACAGCCTGTTCAGAGTCTTGGGCTGAGTGTCATTAATAAAGAAAAAGGCAGGTAAAGGCATTTGCCGCCAGCTATGTCGTCAGCTCCCAGTCACTTTCGCACTTAGCGGCAGACACCCAAAGGGAGAGTGCTTGATGAGACATTGCTGTGTGAGCAGGGCAGCTGGTGTGTCCCATGGAGCTAAACCAGGATGGGAGGGGCTATGAAAGCCTTTTTAGAGGCTCTACTGCGGTAACATAAGGAAAGGACGACTTGTGAATTGTTCATCTTACCTGACGCAGAGCTGTGGGAGGTAAAGTTGAAGTGAAATCCAGATGTGATAAGAGGTGGAGATAGACTTTTCACTCTCTCTTTTTTTAACCAGTTGGGTAGTGTCCTTCAATTTATCCAGTTATCACCATGGGGAACAACCTGCTTTAAACTTCTAAACTGGTAACAAGGAACTCTTAGAGATTTGGGGAATTAAAAATTGTTTTGTTGGGTTATTGTTTTTGGTTGCAATGTTTCTTTTTCTCATCATCTGATGGAATAATGGAGTTCCACCAAGTTAGGGTCTGATTTGCACATTTCTAAATGCAATCTTTATTTCTACAACCATTTTTCCCTACAGTTCCTTCTGTGCATATTACACATAACATAAAGAAGTCCTTCTAAGACAGCCTTAATTGAAGTGATGGTTATTCTGCACCTTTGTCTCACAGGTTTGGTCATTTTGTCAGTCACAGGACATTTCACACAGACCAATTTATACCAGTTCCTGCAAAGAATTATCTAAAATAACTTTTCCATCATTTGCCCAGTCTGCTCCAGGGAAATGTTATACAATGTCACAAGTTGATAGTAATTTCTTTTTGATCATGAGTCAGAATATGGCCCAAATGACAATCAGAATCAAGTCAATGAAAATTGGGTGTGATATATCTGCAGAAGATTAACCGTATGTCAGCATTTCTCTGATTTTCTATTTTCATAATTAAACAAAATATGTAACTAAGTAGAGTATTAAGTGAATACAGGAGGATTTAGCAAGTAGATTTAAAGTGGAAGTGCACTAAAACAAAATGCTAACACAGAAAAAAGAAACGCCAACTGGCTAAAGGACAAATTTCCCCTAATTATTTAAACTGATACCCTGGAGGTACAGTGGGTCAAAAAGTAGTAGTATTTGAAATAAATATGATAGGATGTTAACATTATTATAACTTTATTAACAAAATGATAATTTTAATAATTACCAGACACTCAAAATTTAATTATTTTAAGGTCCTGTCTAATTTACTTTATGATGGTTTCTCAAAAAAAAACCAAATTGATGCACCTATGTCTTGTACAGTGCTTATTGGAATTACTTAATATATTCCCAGTTTTTAAATGCAGTGTGTGGACTGTGGTGAATACATCATCAGTGCAGACAGAGCATCTGCATGGCATAGCATGAGATTAGGTAATGTTATTAGGCCATTGTGGCGACATTTAAGCAGCACTTTAATCAGTTCCACAGCATTGGCATATATGTGAGGTTAAAATGGCGACCAAGTTGCGACAATCATGCTGTAAAATGTTTTTCACGTTGAAGAAAAAAACATGGGAACCTGGCTTACCTGGTGATCCAAAGGTGTATGGTACAGTGTGAAATGCACAAGGCAGCAATGATGGAGCGTTTATTTAATTAAAGCTGCTTATCTTTATATGCTATTGACATGCAAAGCAGGTCTGCAATAAGGGTATTACTTTAATGTGCAATTTATCTTCTTTTTTATTAAAGTTTTAAATTAGTGTAGATCTGACAAGGTAGCTTAAAAATATTTTAGGATCTATTAAAGATTTAATTTAGTCTGACTGATTTTTAATTAAGTGGAACCAAGTAGGACTTTGTTAGTAGAAACTTAAAAAAAAACAAATCAGTTTCTTTATTTTAATCCATAAAAAAATACTAGTATTAGCACCAACATAAAGATTCCCACAGAACTTTTATCAAAAAATGGCATGAAGGAAATCCTTTATATCCAGTGTTGCAGCTTTATTTCAGTTTCATAAGCAGATGACTTCAAGATACTTCAAGTTTTTCCTCTCCACTGTCGCTACATGCATGCTCAGTATGAGGGATTGCTGCAAAGTCAACGCCAGCGACTGTCCACTGTCTCTTCATGCTCATCCAGGAGGAGTGAATGCTGCAAGTCACTGACTGGATGTAATCTGCTGGGTTTCCTTAGACAAAAAAAACTTTTTATCCAATTTGAATAAATAACTGAATCTGACTGCACTGTTCAATGGTTAGGACTAATTGGAATGTATGTACCTGACTTTTGTGAAGTGCCTTGAGACAACATGTGTTGTGAATTGGCGCTATATAAATAAACTGAATTGAATTGATACTCTTCATCTGCTTTACACAGGTTGTATTGAGAAAGTCATGTGTATGGGGGCTGCATAAGATGCACGCAGAACAGACCTTTTTCACACACTAGGAAGCACCAATCACAATATGACAGTAGCATATCAAAACTACGGAAGAAACTCAGCTAGCATTACCACCCATGTTAAAAAATAAATCCCCAAGCAGTTATGTCGGAATGTATCAAAAACATGTTCGATTGTGAATTTCACAAACCAAACAAACAACATGTAACTTGAAAGCAGGGAGTCTACTGATTACAACGATGTTAGAAGCCAAAGAGTGGCAAAAATAAACAACAATAAACACAAATTTATGAAGGACTGTTGTCAAAAATCCAGCCTTTAATGGCCAATGTTCTGCAACCTTTAGATTTGACATTGGTCCAACACACCTGAACCAAAGGGCGATTTATCTCCTACTAATGACCAATTTTTCGAATCAGGTGTGTTGAAGAGGAGAATCATCAAAAAGTTGTACTCGAGTTTGACATCTGTTTCGTAAAGTATGCCTTACCTTTGCTGTTTTGTGATGACACAGCATTGGTTTAAAATCAATCGCAAAGGTCCTAGTTGTTAACATAGCGAAGAAGAGAATTTTAACTGAAGTATTGACTCTTCCTAACATATAGGCCCTTATGGGTTTATCTACTTCTGGATCATCAGTGGTTTTTTTAAGGGAAATGTGGGTGCTATTCCTCAGTTCTACTTGCCTTTAGTGGCTGACAGAGGTGTGGATTATCAAAATCAACCAATGGGTTGCTGAGATACTTACTTAAGTTAGATAAACGGCATTGATCAAGTAAATAGTAACTGTAAATATTTATTTTATTTTAGTTGTGTTTACATTTTGTTGGTATATATATATATATATATATATATATATAATATATTTGTTTGTAATATATCTGCTCCAGTTAAAGTCTAACTTACATAGTTGTATATCAATAAAATATAATTAGGTTCCCCGTCTGGTTGTCTAAAAAGGTCAAATGGCACTTATGGTGCCAAAAGTTGTTCTAATGACACACTTTGTGCTTCTACATGAACGTTCTCATGTGTCAAGTAATGTGTTATGTTTTAGAAAAACATAAAAAGTTAAATTTTCTAATTTGCAGCAAGAACTACTTTCTACTACTACTTTCTACTTTCAAAGAGTGCTGACACTGCTGTAGTAATCTCACAAGGAGTGTTTTTTTTATCAAGATTATGCATACACACCTTAAGTCATTTTGGACAAGAGGCAGAAACCAAGTACGCCTGAAGAGACCCATTAAGCACACGATTTTAAGCTGTTCTGGTCAGGTTAAAGGATTTTATAAGAGAACAATCCTTGTGGTATATTCAGCTACAAAATGGCGAAACGAAGTAGATCCTACACATAACGAAAAATAGCCTGACAACACCAAAGACTCAGCATAAATTCAGATTACTCTGCAGAGTCTTTCATTAGTGTGTGACCTCCACATCAGACGTGTTTATGTCTCAGCCAACAAGCCCCCGTGTGGACAATAAATTACAGCAGGTGCACTTATAAGCCAGTAAAACTATTTCTGTGGCAGCTTACAAGTCAACTAACACTTATTAGAGCAGCCGCAGACATCCAATTACACATACAGAGCGTCATAAAGAAAACAGACCAGAAGAAAAAATGGGTCTAATTTCAGTAGGAGGAGATGGCTGCTCATTTATTTGTGCATTTTATTTATTTCGTAGAGCAGTTTTAAGTGGAAATGTGCACCACATTTTCACCTTGTCACATTATATCATGCTTTATAAATATATTGTGTTTGGTTTGTGTTTTGCCTATTTTGGGTAACTCTTTTTAAACCTTTTAGGATCTTGTCACAAACATGTCACAGCAGTAAGTAAAAATCATTGCAGTTTTATA
Source organism: Crenichthys baileyi (assembly GCA_036173005.1). Taxonomy (NCBI): domain Eukaryota; kingdom Metazoa; phylum Chordata; class Actinopteri; order Cyprinodontiformes; family Goodeidae; genus Crenichthys; species Crenichthys baileyi. The sequence continues at coordinate 63,179 of JAHHUM010001620.1, read as the reverse complement.
GTTTATCACAGCAATTTATTACATTTGCATGATTTCTTCGAAAGCTATTTGCAGTAATCAAGTTCTCTTGTAAGATGAATCCCCTGGAAGGAAATGTTTTAAGTGTAATTTTGTTTGTCGACCTTTGGACCATGTTTCAGACTTTCAGATTTGAGTCTCTGAAAGGGAATCTGCACAGCTTTTTATTTTGCTAAATAAATTACATCCAGGGGATGGCCCAGGACACGCTGGAGGGACTATGTCTCTCGGGTGGCCTGGGAACGCCTTGGGCTCCCCCCAGAGGAGCTGGAGGAGGTGTCTAGGGAGAGGGACATCTGGGTGTCTCTGCTGAGTCTGCTGCCCGAATACGACGAGTAGGAGTACGAGATAAATTACTACAATTTCTGCTATACTCCATGTTTTGTCTTTAGCTGTTATTAGGCTTCACTTTGGGAATATTTGTCTAGAGGTTTTGTTTCTTTTTTGTTTTTTGTCCTATTTTAACATTTTGGACCAAGTTTTTTGCTTTAGGTTTGAGAGCCTAAATGCTTCTGATCATGTTTTTGTGGCAGGATCAATCTTTAGCTGTCCTACTTGTCTCAATGTAAATGCATGTCCCTAATACTTGGTCCCAGGCATAAACAAATTATCCAATTGTGTAATTACATTACATAAATTGCAATATTAGGTTGTACAAGCTGTAAACGGTTGTGAGGATTTTAATGGAGCACTCTACGTTTTTTCTGCTATTTAATCAACAATACAAATTGTGATGAAAGATAAACGGGCGCTGCGGTGCAAATGTTAAGTTGTCGCTCCTCTTTTTATATTTTTTTTTCCAGGGAGCCAAATTTTACTGTAATCTTTTAATGTTTTTTGAATAATAGTGAGCCATGTGGGACTTCTTTTGTCTGGCCAATTTTGGGGTACACAATTGCATGACAGGTGTTTTATCCACCTTATTCCAATAACCCGCAATGCATTAGCTAAACTGTATAAGGATTTCTGAACCAGCACTTTCACAAGTAAACAAACACTCTCTCACTGAGCAAATAATGAAAATGTTGAATAAAACATTAAACATTATAAATGTTTACATTTTGAATGGGATCACATAATCATAGCTGCGCTTTTATCTTTCAAAGGCAGGATAACCTGAAAAAATGATCTCCAGAACATATACTGGCAGTTTTAGCATTTGTTGCTTCGTCGACTCTGCTGTGACGGGCTGTGAATGATGGTAAACATGTATTTAATTTTATTTCACAGTGAACTGGGGTTTTTCATGCTTTTAAATCACTAAGAGCACATTTGTTGTGTATTTAAGTATTTTCAATGGGCAGTTAGGTCACTTTGAATTTGCCATGGTTGGTTGTTTCCAGTGTGCTAGTCTTAGTATTTTAGAAGACGATGAGCTATTAGGATTGTCATGTATACCAACTACCATGGAAAGGTCTTAAAAAGTAAAAACATATCCAGTTATTGGCTTTTGTGTGCACTAAAATGGCTTGATGCCAGAGGAGAATGGGTAGGCAGGGTCGAGATGAGAGAAAGACATAAATGACCCCTTGTAACAACAACGTTATTTAGAATATCATAAATGAATTCTCACAATGTTGAACCGTGAAGCAGATGGATTACATGTGAATTTCAGCGAGCCAAGTAATTCACAAAGGCTCACTAAATTGAACGAGAAAGGAATAGAAGACTGGGACATATTTCACTACTACTTCTTGTACATGACATTGAGTTCACTGTACTCCAGTTGCCTCTAAACTCACCAGATCTAAATCTAAGGGGTGGAATAAGAGATGCAGCTGACACATTAGCATTAACTGCATGATGCTGTCATATTAATATGGACCAAAATCTTTGCAAATGCCTTTGAAACCTTGTTGAATCTATGCCACAATGAATTGTGGAAGCTGCAAAGGCTACCTTGGTATTTGCAAGTTGTACCTAATAAAGAAGCTGCAGAGTGTACAAAGCAATGATTTAAATAACATATCACAATAGGAGTCAGTATTGATAAATGCTTAATCTTTAATGACTCATAAGTACTGGGGGAAGAAAATTCTTATTAGGTCATCTCTCTGACAAAGAAACAAAACATTGCTTACGACTTTTAAAAAGTTTAGTGAAAAGAGGCAGATGCAGGTGAACAGACAATATATACAGGGTTTAGGACAGTATCACTGTAAATAATGAGCTTGGGGAGATTCTCATTTTCCCAGCCCTCCTTATGTTTGGAGAGGCCAGTCACCAACTGAGCGGCAGGCTAATTGACTTTTAATTAGTATCTGATCTAACACACAAGCAGTGACGCAGTTTGCATACGCCAGCCCTGCCGTCTTGATACCAAGGTTATCAAAACGTCCTCTAGCATCAGATAAAATCACATCACCTGTGCATCACCTGTGCTGCACACGTCAGGAAGCTTCATCAGCAGGAAGCTTCATCAGCATCACCTGTGCTGCACACGTCAGGAAGCTTTTGCCAGGGATGGTGCACCTGCTACACTTTCAACTAGATGTTTAAATATTCATAAAAAGGAAATTACTCGTAAAATAGTTTAAACACTACATGTTGTTTCCTATGAGCTTTGTGGATTCTCTCTTATAATATGCAATAATTTTCACTTCTACTTAGACTGTGAATGACATAAAATAGCTCTAATATTCACAAAAACACAAAATGTTCCTGTGTGCCTTAGAATGTATTAAGACAATTTATGAATGTAACAAGGTTGAAGAAATTGCTATTTTTAAGTAATTACTTGGCAATGAATAGATCAACCTCTCAGAGAGTTGCAGTAATACCAACATGGAAGATTGCAATAAAACTACCAAATAAAATGGAGATCCATTGTATGTATTTGCAAAAATATCCTCTCTTAACCCTCCATATTTATATTCAATAAATGGCTGGTTTTTTGTAAACTGCATGCTCTTTTCAGTACAAAATGCCACCAAAGAAGCTGCTGGGGTGTAGTATATGGTTTTTAGCAGAACTGTGGTTTCACTCAACTGCCGTAGGTTGTTAACAGATTTATCAAGATGTGGATTTTTTGGCACTCACATTGTTAGCACATGTCACACTGGGACTTCCCCTTAACTGTCAGAACAATGGGAATGTATTACATCCTCACTACCCTGTCCAGTTATATCCATCTAAACAGATGCTCATTAGTTTGTTTGTATAGAAGTATATCTATATATAGGGATGGGTTAATGCATCTATAAATATACGTATAAATGAAAAATTTGTTGCAATAGGACAGTGCCTGGACACTATTTAATAGAATTTAATTTCTCTTTCTTGGGTCTGGGATCTTGTTCTTTACATCAAGGTACCAAGTTTCAATACCATAGTTGAGGGTTGGATTGTAGATAATAGATAATTTGAGGGATTCAAATTGTTGTCCTGTTTAGCTTAAATATGTCCTGTCCATGTTACAGGGCTGCATTTCCTTGTAATGTCTTCAAATACAATGTTTGGTCACCAAGCCTGACACTCTTTGAAAAGGTTTCATTTTGTTTCTTTGAATCAAGATGTCCTTCTACTCAACTTCTTCGTCACAGATCAGTAACATCCTTGTGAGGTCTAACAAATATAACATAATTCCTTAATAAGACACATAAACTACTCTATTCAAGGCACAGAGTTATCCCTAACTCTTTTTATAATGTCCTTCAACATGGAAATAAATAATTAAATTCTTCCTAGAGTTTCAGGTCAGTTTCTCTCTCATCAATCTGGGCGTCTCCACAGTCAGCCTTGTCCTCTCCTCTTATTTCTACTTGAAGCAGAGAGAGGAGTGGTGGGTCTGAATAATGGGCTTTAATGTGATGATTGTCAGGGCATTCTTCCCTGAAGTGAAAGAGCCTGTCAACAGCAGATCAACACCTCCACCCTGAACTCAAAGGCTCGATATGGCCACCGAGCTCCGGGTTTAGCTTCAGGCAGACAGAGGATGAAACAGATATAGCATGACAAGTGAGTGAAACACAGCAAGAAGGATATAATAATTTTTTTTTAATTAGTAACTTTTTGCTTAACAAATCAAGGATCAAACAAAAGAGATGATTAAAAGAATATAATTATAGTTGTTGTTGGAGTACAAGAATGTGGGCTCATCAAGCTTCTGTTTCTGCAAGGTGTTTGAGTGGGAACAGGTGAGTAATCTGAGTCTGATTAAAATCTCATCTGAAGTCAGTGTCAAAGACCTAGTGGTCTCACATTGTGACTGGTGCACCCTGGGTAGCAGTGTCCCTGACATTTGATTTTGACAGGCACAAGAGCCCGTCAGCGTGGAAGCTGATGATTCAGACCAGCCATCATGACTCAGCAGCGATCTGCTGAGCTGTGACAGAAATCATGTAATCTCCTCCCTGATTGGGCACCGTGTGCAGCAGGCGCTTCCAAGCACAGCAAATCGAGGCCCAGCAGCGACATTAAAATTACTTTAACTATCAATAAATTAATGGGTCTCTGCTCAGAGTGCAGCTCCATAACTGTGGTGAACATAAACTGCCTGTGTGAGTGGGTTTTAATGTGAAAAACATCTCTGCCGCAACGTGTATCTGCACCCACTGAATGACTTAGATATTACAAAAGGCCATGATCAAACATATGACTTTTCACTGCAACACAAAGGTCATCCATCCATCTACTTGGTACCAGAAGCATTAACTTCTGGATCTGGTCAAAAGCAGGGAGATTTATTTCAGACATTTAAGACTGCAGAGGAACATTCTTTAATCTATGTAGCTAGAGCTAACTGACAGAAAACCATGAAATCATCCTGGTTGGATTTTAGCTGAAGGATGAGCAGCTACATTAGAGAAAATCTAGTTCTTTGATTAAAAACTCAAAAGGCACCAGATATACCAGTTCTGTGTGAAAATCAAGCATCATCTGTTTACGTACAGAATAAAAGCATAAAATAAACTGACAAAATGTCAAAAAATTTTTTTAATAATACATTTTGCTATGTAAAAAAAACTGTGATTAACAAGAAAAGCAGCTAATGAATCCAATAATTCACGCATGTCACAATTATCATTCAACATACTATTAATATAGTTGTTTTACAATGCAATATGAAAACCTGAAGTGGTCCTTTTATTCAGGACATTTAATTTTTTGTTTCTCAGCAGCTGGCAGTTAAACAGCTAACTACCCCCAACTTTTCATCATGGGAGTAAAATATGATCACATTCGAGCGCAGAAAGAAATAGACGAAAATTCTAATGGACTAAGTTTAAATGTGTTGTAATCTAAATTTAATCAATTATCCATATTCCCAAATATAAGGTCCTGCAAACAGTATTCATACTCCTTGAACTTTTGTCAGCTTAAAATCACAAACCTCCCTGTATTTTATTGGGATTTTATGTGAAAGGTCAAAGCTTTGCAGAGCAAAATTGTGAAGGGAAAGAGTCATGATTTTCAAATCTTTTAAGGACTTGCACTTGTATTCAGATGCAGAGTCGACACTTTTGAGTGATAACTCTCTCTGCTGTTGAAACTGCAAGTCCTTTAGAATATGTCTCCAGTTTTGCACATCAAGAGACAAAGTTTTGTCATATTTGGCTTTCAGAATACTTCTAGCTCAGTGAACTGAACATCTGTGAATGGGTTGGACCTAACATCTTTGAGCCCTGGATACAAATTAACCAAAGCCCTTAATGTCACCGGAAAACCAACCTTCATGCACCATGTGGTCTACATCCACATGGAACTCTACACCGCAGCTCACCAAAGTACAATGGTCAGGCAACTATTAAATGTATTATTTTAATTTAGCATTGATGTTACTGTATTAAATCACTGAAATGTTGCTGCTTGTTTCAATATCATAACACAACACAGTTTTAGCACATCAAATCTGCCTTTCAAATCAATTGCATAACACTTAATTAAACCACTTTGTATTGGAGAAAATGTTTGGGCTACTGTTTTATTCAGAAAATGTCCATCTTGCCAAGTCACAACTACTGAATAAATAGTCTTATTAACATATTGCTTCTATGATGCTTGGTGTCTTTTGGCTAACTTTTAATTTGTCAGGCCTACTTGGCCAGCTTCAAAGTCTGAAAATGCAGAAAGTAGAGTTCTTTATGAGGTTAAGAGGCTTTAGAAATCTCTTCCCAGCTTGTAGGAACTGAGGGGCATTTTTATACAGTAACTCAAAATTGTTTGTGGAAAAGAATGGTAAAATTTCTAGGCAAAGGGTCCCTGTCGGCTTTAGGCCCAGGCCGCATGCCCACTTAACCCTTGTGTTATACCAATGTTGTCCGACAAACCTCTGAGGCCTCACAGCACACAGGTGGACCTATTATATGACCTCTGTAGGCTATTGACGGCACTGGATTTTATTGAAGGTTTTCAGATTAGAGGGCTAAACACATAATTTGGTAACCAATGAACTTTTTCCTTCCACTTCTTAATTATGCAATAGTTTTTATTGCCCTATCACATACAATGTGATATAATATAATTTATTTTCCTTCTATTTCTCTGTTTTTTTCCTTTTTTATCTTTTTCATTCTTTTCTTTTTCTCCGTCTCAAAAGTTATTGGTTGGTGTATCAGCCTTCTCATCATTATAAAGGGTTTACTAAGGAATATATAAAATTACGGCATTCACTGATTTATTTCTCAGTCACATCTTAATCGTTATCAATGGCTTGACTCTAGTGTTAATGGTATTGCACATCATAAAATGACTCACCAGCTAGACTAACTAATGACAACAAGGATACCTGTGTTTTAGCCGTCTTTCCCTTTTTCATTCTTTAATTTGATGAAAGCCACTTCAGTCTGCCAAAACACAACTGTTCTGCATCCCAAATCGGAACAATAGCATCTTTGGAAGTGAACTTAATTTACATTCTGGAAATCACAGGTTAACAAGTGTGACATATTGCTGCAGAAAGTTTAAAAGGGTGGAGTGCTCAAGAAGTCTTTCCGTGTGAGGTTTGCGGGGGCAGCCTTGCCACTTGTTCTTAACAGCTGAAATTTTCAATGTAAAAAGTCACATGTAGTGAATATACAAATCTGAGATTAGACCTTTTATCTGCAAGGGCTGCTTTTCTTCAGGTCCTATTAAAGTGTCCTTATCAGACCATAAAGTGCAGTAAAAAAAAAAAAAAAAAAAAAAAGATTTGCCCTTTAATACATTTTCTACGTTTTGTTTCTTACATTTAAATGTTTTAGACCATTAGTCCTGAGTAAATAAAAAGGCAAGATTCATATAATGATTTCATTTATTTAGGCAACAAAGCTTATCAGGCCAAACTGTCCCTATGTGAAAAAGTAAATTTCCTCCTTGTAATATCATGAATTAACTGCTATTAACCTCATTTTTGGACAACTGAGTTACATTTTACAAGCTACACCCATTCCTGATTCCTGCAATGTCTGTAGAATCAAGGAATGAAAGAACTTATAGAGTATCTATCTGACAACATGAAGTAGGCTAAACAATCTTAAAAAGCAAAACAATAGGGCCAGATCTAAACACAAATAAATACAGATGAAAAACAAAGTGTTACAAAGCCATGTTTTTTTTTTCTTTTTTTAAACCTTTCTTGTAGGGCAGACTAGCAAACAGAATTGTTGAGGGCCAAGAAGAAGCCCAACAGATTTACCTCATAAGTGGAGCATTATGGCTATATATATATATATATATATATATATATATATATACGACTTTATTATAAATTGCGTTGGGATTTTTTCAAATGCAACAAACACAGAGATGGAAACCAAAGAAAAAAAAGAAGAAAGAAAGGGAGAGGTGGGGCAAAAAGTTAAAAGGGAGAGAAGGAGATTGGGGATTTGATTGGAGGCCTAAGATCATCCAAGGGAGGGGGCGGCCCAACACCCAACCTGACCAACAGTCACAATACATTTTGAGGGGAATTAATACTTTGGCAGGCACTATACAGAAAGACTCTTGATATGTTTTTATCAGGAAGACTCGAGGGGTTTAAATCCTTTACCTGCAATCCACCAGATATTCAGTCACAGTTTGCAAACATTGTCAAAAGTTATAAAGATCTCCATTTCAAATGATTTTGTCATTCACAGCCTGGACAGGTAACCTTGAGTGATTGCAGCATAAGTACACTATCACACAGACATGCTCTTATTCTCCACATTTATTTGCAAAAATTGATGTTCCAGTATCAAACCATCTGCTATTCCTGCTATTACAAGGTGAGCTGAGGATTAAGATGAAGGGCAAGATGGACTTTGAAAGAAGGAAGTGGTGAAACAGACTATCTTCTCCTTGAGGAGTAGATGTGTTCGAGCTTTTAAAGTAGGAAGGAAAAATCCTTCAGGATGCGTAACAAAATCTGAGCAAACTCTGTAAATATTTCCTAATGCAAAACGGAAAAAAAATGGTTATCAGACAAACATGGCTAAACACAGATAAACCTTAGCGTAAGGAGTCCTGCAGCCAACTTGGCAGTTGTGAAAAATAACCTCCATCTCAGAGAACCTGCTGCATAAGTTATTAACTACACACAGTCTCCCACACAATATTCATACTTTTCTTACAAGAACACTCAAAGCATATAATAAAAATACAGTATCTACAAGATAAAAGAAATACTGCAAAGTTACAAAATCCAATTAATTTTTAGCACATAATTCTAGGCTAACATTAAATCATGCCGCCTGTTTCTTGTAACATTGAGCAACTGATAATGAAGATATCTTTTCATTTTACAGGCAAAAAGACAGTTCTGAAAAGGCAACAGAGTGATGAGATGTCACAATGCACTCAGACTAGATAAAATAAGCTATTTTTTTACTAATACATAGGCTAATATGTAACAAGCATGGCAGAGATCTTTAAACATCATAGGCTCTTCATTTTTAGGTGATTCACAAGCAAAAGAAACACGACGAAGCAATAAGTCTGAAGCTACAGTAAAGTAAGTCAACCTGAGGCTGTGTCCACATGCTTCCCGCTGTATAATCAGATGGATGGAGAGCGGCAAAACTAATGGATTCTGTGGTCTCATTTTGTCCTCCAGCCTGACATCTGTTCAGGTTATCCCTCAGCTTATTGCATTTCTGTTAAGGCTGACGCTTTGCACGTTAGTGGAGTCTTTATGTACGCTTTATGTTATCGCTGCAGGAGTCTCAGTAAATATCGTATAATCCCAAGATATCTACTAACTGCAGTGCAGATTCTTAAAAGTTAAATGTCCTCTCTCCCATAACTCTGTTTGTTCCAGCAGGAATCTGATTGATGTGCATATTGTTCTAACAGTACTGCGAAATTCACTCCAATTCAATTCTTCTTTCTTTTGCAGGTTGATTTCTTTTGTTTTGTCCTCCTTATGTGCTACGCCGTTCCAAACTTCAATAAAATGACACAATTATTTTGGGTAAGACATTAGCCTGCCACACAGTGTATTTAAACTGCTACAAATTGCTCCTCAGATTAAGGATAAATATTGGCTGGAATTATCTGCCTAATGACCAAATTCATCAAAAAAAGCATCCACTTTTTAAAACATTATTTTCTTTGATGACAGTAGAAGTATGAAACAATGAGCAAATGATCCATTAAACTTTTTAGTTAGGATAAACACAAGTGAGTTTTTTCTTTAAAACAAATAAATCTCAGTTAAGAACTACAATGACTGAATAAAGACCGACATCTGTTGCAGTGCTTTTTCCAATTATTGTTGTGAAAGTAGCTCAAACAAATCTGCTGTATTGATGTTTCCACAGGTAGAATGTGATTAAAGCAGTAAATTAAAGCCCTGAATGGTTTTAAGCATTCAGTGCTGTTTAGTGTTTATGTAGTCAGCCCAATAACTTCAGCTGACAGTTTGAACTGCAGCACTGTGCACACAGCAGGGAGGCAGCGTGGTCCCTCTTGTTACAGCAAAACAGTTAGTTTGATGCCCCTGCTCCCCGGGGCTACTGTCAGCACTGTCACCAACTCCTCTGCTGTCCTCTTCGCTTCCTGCTGTACCTCTCATCTTATCATGCCTTTGTTTTGAAGGATAAAAATATGAAGGTTTACTGGAGCTCTTTAAGATATTTGATATTTGGCAAAGCAAAACAGTTCATAAGCTGAGACAACAGAAGACGAAATGCTTCAGAAGCTGAGAGCAGCTTAGTATTAGAGTTTACTCAGCAAGCATCGTGGAAAGGCTGTATATAAATGATTTAATCTGTATATCACTCACGCACTAATATTAAACTGCTGGGTAATGTAGCAGTCTGGGGTCAGGTAAGTTTTGGTGAGTTTGGGCTTCTGGGGTCAATTTTCTGTTCCAAAGGCAGCAACATATCTTGAGTTACAACTAGTAGATGTATGTTTAGTTATATACTTGTGTTTCTTGTAACTGTATATTCTTCTTTTTGGCCTTCATTTTGTAATAAGTCATGTGTATTAGTATGGTAGTTGCTCTTCCAGGGGAGCAATAAAACAAAAATGAGGCATGTGTGGAATGTTTGTACAATTATTTTGTACTTTGCTTTAAATAAAAGCAAGGGAGACACTGACAAATGTATTAAAAGACATGCCATACTGCAAACATGTTCTACGAGACATTTAGGCCGCATTCGAGGACTTGATGAAGCGGCAATGAATAACACTGATCACCGTGGTTTAGATGGAGGCATTAAGTGGACAGTATTTTTTATTATTAAAATGTATTTATTTTTAAAAACAATATTCTTGGGTTACCTCTCGATATTCGCTGTGAAAATTAAATGCTGTGAATTGAAGCTAAAACCTCATAGCTGCCAATGTTGCAATTTAGCTTCATACAGTGGTTTACTAACCCCTGGTAAAATTCCAGGAACAAAATGAGAGCATTAAGAAAATATTTTTAAACTTTTTCTACTTTAACCTTTACAATTTAGCTGAAAAACAAAAATGTATTAGAGAGTAGAAACATTCTAATGGCACTTTTTTTATGAAAAAGTTCAAATCTGTCGAATTATCTCTTGTCAACAGCCCTCATCAGCCAACGCAGATGTTTTGTCAGATTTAGCTCTGTGCTTGGACAGGCCACTCCAAAACATTGTTTATCTGGTAAGTGACTGTTTTCTAGATATTGTTGTAAGTTTGGATTCACTTTCATGCTGAATAATAAAATCATCTTCAAAGAGTCAAAAATGACAGATATTTGGAACTGTTCATAATTTCATCCAACTTGGCAAAAACCCCAGTCCCATCTGAACAGAATCAACCCCAAAACATGATGCTTCTACCACCCCATTTCACATGGGCATGGTGTCTTTTGGTGATCTTTAAATAAGTATATTACAGTATTGTTTTTGTGCCAAAATTTTTTTAAAGAAATTTAAGTTTGGTTTTATCAGACTGTAACACATTCTCCCAAAATTTTAGAATATTTGAGCAAGGTCATGACAGTTCATTCAGAAGAAGAAACTTCTATTTATAACTCTGCTCCTAAACATACATACCTTTAATCCTACACACAGATGCAACTGAAAAAATGCTTCAACCAACAATCAATCAATCTTGTGCAGCAATGTGCATAACAACGAATCCACATTTCAGTTGTTTACATTTACTTGTCAGGTTTTCTTTAAGTTTCATGCTCCATTTTAAAATTTAAAAATAGTGCTATTTTGCCAACAAGAGGTTACAGACAGTACAGCAGTTGCTTGCAAGGTTGTTCAATAATTTGACTTTATTTTTATCTTTCATACACTATGAGCAATGCAAAGTGCTTTTTTATTAGATTTTAAAAGGAGGCAATGAACAACAGACAACAAAATAGGTCTTTAGTTCTCCAGGCTTTTCTTTGGATTTTATGGGGTTTCTTTTTACTCATTTTCAGCACAGTACCATACCATTTTCAAAGAAATTATTAACGCAAACTGAATAAATCAGAGTTGCATCTACACATACCATGCGACCTTGTAAAGAACCAATGCTACATTGGAGCATTTTTCCTTGCTACAGAAAGATTCCCAACAAATTTCTTCAGATGACTAAAAAAAAAGACAAGAAATAAAGGTTTTATTATTTTAGCACCAGCAGGCGACAGCCCTTTGCATACAGTAGGTCTGTATTTCTTAAAGCTTTTCAGATGTTGTCTCTACGCTATATGAGCAACAAAAAATGTTTTTCATCTTCAGGCTAAATAATAATGATCATTAAAATTTTACCTGAACAATCTGAACCTTTTTCCCCCACCTTGCTGCTTATAACAATCTTCTGTGTTTAAAAATTATAGATATGATATAAGCTTAATTGCAAACTAATACAAAGTTCAGTAGTAAAGAGCAAGATCAAAGCTAACCTGGAGGTAAACTGTACTAGAATTTTGGGGTATTTTTGCCCTCACTCCATTTAACTGCATTTCTGATTCGGATTAATGAAGCAAAATGCACAAGCTGGGCATAAAGCTGACTGAACCAATCAAAACATATTTTTTCTGCCATACATGACAGCCTGAGTGCTTCCTAAACAGAAAGTGAGACCCGCCAATAAGGTTTGAAGTGAGTTGTAGCTGGCAGATAAATAATAGTTCACTTTGTGTTTTGTCAGTTATTGTCAGCTCGACAGACATGGTCTGAATATTAACCTGCAGCAAGTGCTGCAACTGCAACATCTTTCTCCTGTAAGACTGTTTAAACCATTTAAAACAAGGGTTTATAGGAAGGCAGTGGTTACCAGCCAACTCTTTTGAACAACACCAAGTATTCTTCCTCCCTTGACTGCAGAAGAAATGCTTTAACTCAGGCCTTATCAAACAGTTTTCCTTCCGCCTCAGCTAATGTCATTGACCCCCAAGGCATCATTTTCACCTAGCACAACAGAAAAAGAAAAACAGTTTAATTGACGTTGATCTAATTTTGTGTCTCTTACTGTAAACGGGAACAAATAATATTAACTGAAAAAGAAATGGACAAAATACTTCTGAGCCTGATTATTAGTCCTGGGAATGAAAGAAACAGAAACAAACACGGTGACCAGTTGAGCTTGAATGCTATTTAAGGCTTTCATTCCAGCTCTCATTAGGGATGTAATAGATTTTTTAAGCACCAAGTTGCAGGCTGACCTGCTCATTTGCCACAAAGAACCTCTTTAACCTCTGTGGTCTGCACTTGGATTCAGCGCTGATAACAAGTGAGTCGGTGGCTTTCTGAGCTGCCAGCGAAGCTGCAGATTTTGCAGTTTGACATTGGGGAAATGCATTTTTGGCACCATGCTTCCAAAACTCCCACCAACTGACATTTCTAGGTGACAACTGATAAAAATAAAGAGATACACAATGCAGGAAGCAAAGAAACAAAAACCTGTCTGGAACATTTCTCTCTGACAGCCTCTTGGAAATAGACACTGAATAGTGCATTGTTTGTCCTGCTCTGATACCATCTTAGCACGAAAAGGCAGCTAATTGGAGTGATAGTTGCTTACTTATTACTTACTTTAAACTGCAGCCAAAATACAAGTTAATTCACGTGTTCCCTTTAACCCGTAAGGGATAAAAAAAAGATGTGTACCTAAAAGAGCAAATAAGACATAATTTAAAGCTACCCTGAAAGGCAAGGTTGCTACTTTTCTCTAATACAAAGCATGACACATTGTTCACATCACTGTTACAGAAAAAGATGTTCAGCTTTTGTTGCTCGTCTGACCTTTGGTCCTGTTGGTTGAAGCTTGTCTAAGCAAGATTTCTCACATGTTCCACCTCTTCTTCAGCCAGACATACAGGGGTTGGACAATGAACCTGAAACACCTGGTTTTAGACCACAATAATTTATTAGTATGGTGTAGGGCCTCCTTTTGTGGCCAACACAGCATCAATTCATCTTGGGAATGACATATACAAGTCCTGCACAGTGGTCAGAGGGATTTTAAGCCATTCTTCTTGCAGGATAGTGGCCAGGTCACTACGTGATACTGGTGGAGGGAAACGTTTCCTGACTCGCTCCTCCAAAACACCCCAAAGTGACTCAATAATATTTAGATCTGGTGACTGTGCAGGCCATGGGAGATGTTCAACTTCACTTTCATGTTCATCAAACCAATCTTTCACCAGTCTTGCTGTGTGTATTGGTGCATTGTCATCCTGATACACGGCACCGCCTTCAGGATACAATGTTTGAACCACTGGATGCTCATGGTCCTCAAGAACAGTTCGGTAGTCCTTGGCAGCACAAGTTATTACTTATTACTTATTACTTAAGCACATCTAGCACAGGTATTGGGCCAAGAGAATGCCATGATATGCCAGCCCAAACCATCACTGATCCACCCCCATGCTTCACTCTGGGCATGCAACAGTCTGGGTGGTACGCTTCTTTGGGGCTTCTCCACACTGTAACTCTCCCGGATGTGGGGAAAACAGTAAAGGTGGACTCATCAGAGAACAATACATGTTTCACATTGTCCACAGCCCAAGATTTGAGCTCCTTGCACCATTGAAACCGACGTTTGGCATTGGCATGAGTGACCAAAGGTTTGGCTATAGCAGCCCGGCCGTGTATGTTGACCCTGTGGAGCTCCCGACGGACAGTTCTGGTGGAAACAGGAGAGTTGAGGTGCACATTTAATTCTGCCGTGATTTGGGCAGCCGTGGTTTTATGTTTTTTGGATACAATCCGGGTTAGCAACCGAAAAACCCTTTCAGACAGCTTCCTCTTGCGTCCACAGTTAATCTTGTTGGATGTGGTTTGTCCTTCTTGGTGGTATGCTGACATTATCCTGGATACCGTGGCTCTTGATACATCACACAGACTTGCTGTCTTGGTCACAGATGCGCCAGCAAGACGTGCACTAACAATTTGTTCTCTTTTGAACTCTGGTATGTCACCCATAATGTTGTGTGCATTTCAATATTTTGAGCAAAACTTTGCTCTTACCCTGCTAATTGAACCTTCACACTCTGCGCTTACTGGTGCAATATGCAATCAATGAAGACTGGCTACCAGGCTGGTCCAATTTAGCCATGAAACCTCCCACACTAAAATGACAGGTGTTTCAGTTTCATTGTCTAACCCCTGTATATTCACACCAAAACTCTCCGGCTCTGTCCAAACTTCTCCCACCAGATGAATGTGGCTAATGAATCTCGCTGGGTTTCTTGCCTGTTAGAAAGCAAAAACTCCACCCTGACCTCCTTTCAGAACCCTAAGCTCCATTCCCAGTCTAAAGAATCACTACTTTTCTTTCATAAACCAAAGATTACAGAACTTCAGTCTAACCCGGCCACTACTCAATTTCAAGATCTATCACATCACAGCAAGGAGGAACATTTAAAACGAGAACCTATTTTTACTTAATGCAGAATATTCTGTTAAAATTTAAATTGATCTTTGATTAAAGAAAAGCTTAGAGCCAGCTTAAGGTTCCTTAAGCTCAGTATCTTTCATGAATGACAGGAAGAGGAATCATGGACTCAATTTAAAATTGGTTGGGATCATCAGTCACTCACACAATGATAATACTTTGTCTGAAATACTACAGCTCAAATATATTTAAGACCGATAAAAAACCCTCATAAATATTGGAAGACCCACATTGAACTACTCACTACTGCTCTTCATACATTGCATTAGAACTATTTTCACCAAGTTTGTGGGCACGCATCTAAGTATTCGGGTCCTTATGGGTCATTACCAAAGTCAAAAAAAGATTTGTGGAGGACAGAAGGATTAGAAAGACATTTCAACAATGGCAGTTAATGAAATTTGGATTTCCAGTGGCATTATCTCTGAACTTGGGAATGGTAAAGAACAGCTTCAACATCTGTTCAGTCCTGGAAGCAGTGTTATTGTCAAATGTGTCTGATCCTCTGACAATGCTGTAGAGATACTGTACTTGCAGAAGTCTAATTTGCATCTCTGCAGAATACCAAGCTGTGCTTTAGGACAGAGTTAAAACATTTCTCAAAATGTGCCAGCGAAAATCTGAGTAGGAAGAGTAGCTGGTTCAACACTTATCACTGCCACTGTATTCAGTATAAGCCTTTTGTTTCAATATCACTGGTAGACATTAAATCACAGGCATAAAACAGCCAGCCTGTAACAGATATGTGGAAAACGTCCACCACATCACCGCCATAGCCCTCACAAGTCATTATACCACAAATATGCACCACTGCTGCAGAATAAATGCAGCTGTGACTTGAATGTCACAGCAATTATCCAATAATAACATTACTTAATCTTGCACTACACTATGTAGGCATGTGACCAGTATCCCGGTATCACCTCGGGATGCTGCATGCTTGAACTGAAAGGATAACGTATACAATTACTTTTCATCTGGCTAACTCAGCTATTAAGGCTGTGACTACTTGGGTGCACAGACAGTGTTGAAATGTAACACCCCCCCCCCCACTCCCACTCATTTCAGTTTACACGTGCCAAAAAAACCCACTAAAAGCCCACACCTCCCTGCTGAAGTTGTCAGATGTTCTGTGAAGCCCAGAGGACCACAAGACCACCGCCAAGTTCGGGCTTGTGAAAGCACCAGGAGCCCTTGTAAAAATCAAAATTTGCACTACGCTATACAGGTGCGCATGTTGGGGATAGGTCTCTGTCTGTCGTTTCGGCCTACGGGGGCCTCACCTATGGCCATGAACTTTGGGTCATGACCGAAAGAACGAGATCTCGGATACAAGCGGCTGAAATGAGCTTCCTCCGTAGGGTGGCCGGGCACTCCCTTAGAGATAGGGTGAGGAGCTCGGCCATCTGCGAAGGGCTCGGAGTAGAGCCGCTGCTCCTCGACATCGAGAGGAGCCAGTTGAGGTGGCTCGGGCATCTATATCGGATGCCTCCTGGACGCCTTCCTCGGGAGGTGTTCCAGGCACGTCCCACCGGGAGGAGGCCCAGGGGACGGCCCAGGACACGCTGGAGGGAATATGTCTCTCGGCTGGCCTGGGAACGCCTTGGGCTCCCCTCGGAGGAGCTGGAGGAGGTGTCTGGGGAGAGGGACGTCTGGGTGTTTCTGCTTAGTCTGCTGCCCCCGCGACCCGGTCCCGGATAAGCGGACGACGACGAGTACGAGTACGAGTACAAGTCGAGTACGAGTATACAGGTGCTTCACTCACCTCAGGATGCTGCACGCTTGAACCAAAAGGATAACTTATGCAATTACTTTCCATCTGGCTAACTCAGCTATTAGGGTTGTGATTACTGGGTGCACAGACAGTGTTGAAATGTAATCACCCCCACTCATTTCAGTTAACAAGTACAATTCAGAACAAAGACGCTTCAAAAGCAGCACACATACTTAAAAAACATGACAGGACTTGATGCTTTAGACCCAAGTAATATTTTTTTTCCAATTTTCAGCATATATAGCAAGGTAGGAAACAGTTTGACATCAGTCAACCTGTCAAATTTTACAGCATCTCTCCCCTATTCAAATTGGTTATTTTTCTAATTTTTATTTTGGCTTATGTTGAATGACAGCACGAACAAATACATTTCTGGCATGCCTCAATTGTTATTGCTTGTTTGATTGTGTGGGCACACCTTTTCTGATGTTCAAAAGTAGGCATGGCCCTACTGGCTATACCGTAGTGCGTTCATAATCTCTGCAATGCAGGTCATATTAAATCATCACAAAGATTACAAAGCCCTGGGGAACAATTCAAGATAGTGAGAAAAATATTAATATAAACAGAAGCATAATCAGAAACAATTTTAGAGAAAATCCAATTTGAAATTGAGATTTTGTTTTTTTTTATAAATGATATTAATTTGGCAGGATTAAGGAGATCCTCGAAGTACTCCTTCCACCCCCCGATTATGTCCCCAGTCGAGGTCAGCAGCCTCCCCTCCCCCACTGTAAACAGTGTTGGCGAAGCACTGCTTCCCCCTCCTGAGGAGCTGGACAGTTTGCCAGAACCGCTTCGAGGCCAACCGGTAGTCCTTCTCCATGGCCTCACCGAACTCCTTCCAGGGCCGAGTTTTTGCCTCTGCCACCGCCCGGGCCGCGGCACGCTTGGCCTCACGGTACCCGTCAGCCGCCTCAGGAGTCACACAAGCCAACCACAGCCAATAGGACTCCTTCTTCAGCTTGACAGCGTCCCTTACTGCCGGTGTCCACCACCAGGTTTGGGGATTGCTACGGGCGGCAGCATCGACAATAGATGCAGAGAACATGGTCCACTCGGACACTATGTCTCCAACATCCCTCGGAATCTGGTCAAAGCTCTCCCGGAGGTGAGAGTTGAATACATCCCTGGCCAAGGGCTCTGCCAGACGTTCCCAGCAGACCCTCACTATGCGCTTGGGCCTGCCATGTCTGTCTGGCTTTCTCCTCCTCCAGCGGATCCAACTCACCACCAGGTGGTGATCAGTGGACAGCTCAGCCCCTCTCTTCACCCGAGTGTCCAAAACATGCGGCCGAAGGTCTGATGATACGACAACAAAGTCGATCATTGACCTCCTGCCTAGGGTGTCCTGGTGCCAAGTGCACTGATGGACACCCTTATGTTTGAACATGGTGTTCATTATGGACAATCCATGACTAGCACAGAAGTCCAATAACAAAACACCACTCGGATTCAGATCGGGGAAGCCATTCCTCCCGATCACGCCTCTCCAGGTATCACTGTCGTTTCCCATATGGGCGTTGAAGTCCCCCAGCAGAATAATGGAGTCACCGGGAGGGGCACTATCCAGCACCCCCGATAGGGACGCCAAGAACGCCGGGTACTCCGCACTACCACTAGGCCCATAGGCCGAAATGACAGTCAGAGACCTGTCCCCTACCCGAAGGCGCAGGGGTGCGACCCTCTCATCCACTGGGGTAAACCCCTGAGCTGGCGGGCAACAAGCAAACCCACCCCAGCCTACCGCCTCTCCCCGTGGGCCACTCCAGAGTAGAAGAGAGTCCACCGCCTCTTGAGGAGATTGGTTCCAGAGCCCACGCTGTGCATGGAGGCGAGCCTGACTATTTCTAGTTGATATCTCTCGACCTCCCGCACAAGCTCAGGCTCCTTCCCCCCCAGCGAGGTGACATTCCACATCCCTAGAGCCAGCCTAAGCATCCGGGGATCGGGCCGCCGAGGTCTCCACCTTCGTCTGCCGCCCAGTCCTGTTTGCACCGGTCCCTCACGGTTCCCCCATGCAGGTAGTGGGCCCACTGGGGGATGGCCTTGCGTCTCTCGTTCGGGCTTGGCCCGGCCGGGTCCCGCGAGGAGCAACCCAGCCACCAGGCGCTCTCCGACGAGTCCCGACCCCAGGCCTGGCTCCAGGGTGGGACCCCGGCACCGCCGTACCAGGCAACGTCACGTGCCTCAATTTAGTAGTCGTCATGAGGGGTTCTTGAACCGCTCTTTGTCTGAACGTCACCTCAATCCTGCTATTACGCATTCCCTGGTGGAAACAGAGGCTGGGGACTCAGGGTTGGACTCTTTCATCACCCAGGCTGAAGTCACAGAGGTAGTTAAAAAGCTCCGCGGTGGCAGGGCTTCGGGGGTGGATGAGATCTGCCCTGAGTACCTCAAGTCTCTGGATGTTGTGGGGCTGTCATGGTTGACACGCCTCTTCAACATTGCATGGCGGGCGGGGACAATGTCTCTGGACTGGCAGGCTGGGGTGGTGGTCCCCCTTCATAAGAAGGGTGACTGGAGGGTGTGTTCCAACTACAGGGGGATCACACTCCTCAGCCTCCCTAGTAAGGCGTACGCCAGGGTATTGGAGAGGAGAGTCCTGCCTCAAGTGGAGGAATTTAAGTATCTCGGGGTCTTGTTCACCAGTGAGGGAAGAATGAAGCGGGAGATCGACAGACCGATTGGTGTGGCTGCTGCAGTAATGGGGGCACTGTGCCAGTCCGTTGTAGTGAAGAGAGAGCTGAGCCAAAAAGCGAAGCTCTCAATTTACCGGTCGGTCTACGTTCCTACCCTCACCTATGGCCATGAACCTTGGGTCATGACCGAAAGAACGAGATCCCGGATACAAGCAGCTGTAATGAGCTTCCTCTGTAGGGTGGCCGGGCACTCCCTTAGAGATAGGGTGAGGAGCTTGGCCATCCGGGAGGGGCTCGGAGTAGAGCTGCTGCTCCTCCACATCGAGAGGAGCCAGTAGAGGTGGCTCGGGCATCTATACCAGATGCTTCCTGGACGCCTTCCTCGGGAGGTGCTCCAGGCACGTCCCACCGGGAGGAGGCCCAGGGGACGGCCCAGGACACGCTGGAGGGAATATGTCTCTTGGCTGGCCTGGGAACGTTTTGGGCTCCCCCCGGAGGAGCTGGAGGAGGTGTCTGGGGAGAGGGATGTCTGGGCGTCTCTGCTGAGTCTGCTGCCCTCGCGACCCGGTCCCGGATAAGTGGAAGACAATGAGTACGAGTACGAGACGAGTACAAGTACGATATTAATTTGGACTAGAGAAAACATTCTTTTGGGTTGTTTTAAGAAATAATTCAAATACTAGCTATATTAAAAACATATTAATTTAATTGTTTAACTTAGTGTCCATAACAGCACAGGGTCTGCACACTAAAATATGCTTTCAGAAAACCATAAGCAATCTGAAATGGTAAGAATCTTGAATTATGATACAAATTTTTTAGATTTAATTATTTACCTTTTACCTATGTAAAGAAGTTTGACAACCAACATTTTTAAAACCCACTTTTCCTTCAACTGAGCATTGTATTTTGCAGGCTGGAAAAATCTAAGTAAATGGTGCCATGGTGGCTTGATTTTAGAGATGTGGGCGACAGCCTTTTCTACACATAGGTAGAAAAGTCTCCAATGTTTTTTAAATTTGTATGACCAATTCCTAAAACGCAACTTAATTCATCTTTAATTGGTTTATATCAGTTATTCACGAGCATGATCTTGAAATGATTTTTCCACGATCACCTGAAAAGGCAAGGAGTGTTTTTCAAATCATAGTCTGACTTTGTTGTTGATGTTTTGGGATAAATTAGGCATCTTTTCAAATGGCACATTTAAACACGGAGCAAATCATCCTCAAGTGTTTCTCTCTTGCATCTGTCCACTATTCACTCTACGAATGCAGCAAACTACGACTGCATTCAAACAAATTTTTTTTAGCACTTTTTAGCACTTATTCTCCGCCAGCCTTTCATCTTTCCTTTATCTGCCCACTTTAATTAGAACTCTGTCTTTTCTGCCTTGCCTCTTTCATCTTCTGTCCTACACTGATCAATTCTTCATGGCAAAGCCCCCCCTTACTAAACCCCCCACACCTCCCTGCTGAAGCTGTCAGATGTTCCGTGAAGCCTAGAGGACCACAAGACCACCGCAGAGTTCGGGCTTGTGAAAGCACCTGGAGCCCTTGTAAAAATCCAAGTGATCGATCAGTAATCCCTGTTTTTGTGCGTTTATGGTCTGTTGTGAATGTTGTCTTTCATGCACCATTGATTTCCTTTTTGCGAAGGGGGATCCAGAAGTAGAGGCTTTTCCTAAATTTACCAAGATGTCTGTGGGACTGGTGGAATGATCTCTAAATAATAATTGTTCTCTGTCAAGCAAAAATTGTGTTTTAATCTTAGGGGTCAGGATAAGAAGTAGGGTGAATGAGGCAATCAGGAATACTGCAGTGCGTAGTGAGTGCAGAGCAAGACAATAAACATTTTTAGAGGGAAAAGTATATAGAGGCTTATCTAAAGCATAAAGGCATAATGTGCAAAAGTGGGAAGGTGTCTCCTTTGCCCTGACTTCAAGGAAATCAAATCTGTTTGCTCTATTGTGAAATACTGAATGATGGAAACCCACAGGTGACGAAGTAGTGTCAGTCGCAGCAGGTCAAAGTAAAGTGTCTAAACCATTAGCTGGATTAGTAATCAGGTAACATTCATGAGAATACAGCAGTCTGTGCTGTAGTAAAGCCACATTGAGGTGGAGGAATATTATCACAGCAATGCTTACATCAATTACCAGATCACCATACATTTTTGTGATGCAAATCATCATAATATATTTCAGATGTAAATATTGAGCGCTTTTACTCCTCCATGTTAAACCGGCTCTCCATTTAAGGGTTTTATCCCCTGTTAAAATTAAACAAACAGCCTTCTCTTTTCCATCCAGCAACCGCAGCAAAGCAAAGCCCAGCAATCTATCCATCGATTGTTTCTAAGGAAGAGTAAGCTGTTGCAACGCTGCTACAGCTGGAGGCGATGTTTCTGAGGCTTAGCAGCAGGAGAGGAAAGCATAGACAACAGAAGCAACGACAGTATGTACTGTATGTGAGAGTGTTTGAGGTAGGAGTTTTGGCTGTTGTTAGTCCTGCTGGATTTAGTATCTGATGCCCTGCGCTTTCAGATGTTCTGTCAAAAACAGGAGCTCTGATGTTAAAGCAGGTCTAGCTCCATGATGAGGTAGAACCATCTGCTCCAAAAGCAGGAACAGAAAGACATACAGGGGGTGAAGAAATGACCCAAGAATCCCGAGATCAGCGCCCGAGCCCCACCGTGACCACAGTTCAGTGTCTGCTGTGTATAGGTGTGTGCTGTAATCATCCAGATAGAAGAGCCTAGCTGCCTAGAAACCAGGATGAGAAACGAATAATGTCTCAGTCAGGCTAAACCCTAATCCCAGATGACATTTCCAACAGGAATTATTTTTGTACTTCAGCTTTAATAACAGAGCTAGAGGGGAGGATTTGGTTCCTGGTGGGGTATAATTACAACTACAGGGGCACAACAAAGAGTACTAAATTAAAAGTTTGATTTCATGAGGTTCGCTGTAACCAACCTGAAATATCAATGACCTTTACAACAGATATGTTTGACAAGATGCTAAGCAGACCATTAGAAATAATGAAGGTAAAATCACACTAGGGCTAAATAAGTGCTGCCAGAATAGAATTTATACAGGAGCTAAGACCGCTTTTAACCTCATAATTAACATGCACCTGACACATGACAACAAGAGAATGGGGTTAATATTGTAAAAATTAGAATCCAGAAGAAAAAGGCAGTGACATCTTCCTATTTTCCATCATGCAAGGAGTTTTCTGTCGTCTTTAAAAGTGGTCTTAAATAGAGCTGTACTATTACAGAAACATATAAAATATCAATACTACTGCTTCAAATTGCAATAACAATATCAATATGATTAAATCACTTTTTTCATTCTTTCCGATTACACAATGCCCACCATCCTCTGTGAGCTTTGGCATCTCAACCTCTGAAAATATAGATTATGTGTGGAGATTAACAACGGTTAATGTCCATCTAATTGTTCAAATATGGCATCGAAATGCAGAGGGCATGACACCTGAAATATAGTGTTCTACCAAATATTGAATCCCGCCTTTTGTGATTGCCATATTGCATTCCCTGATGATTGTGATTGCATATATTGTGCAGCTCTAGTCTTGATCAACTGGTTTTCAGGCTTTTTTAAGGTGTTTCCTACCTTTTTAGACTTTACGCTCCTTTTTTATTAATGCAGGAAGAACTGTTTTATAACTTGATGCTCATTTGACTCCTTTTCAATTTTGAACTCTTGGAGTTTTCTCATTTTATAATCGACTTTTTGGTTTTCCGCGGGATATGTTGGGTATTACTTATGCCCATGTTGGGCAAATTTTGTACCAGCTTTGACTGCCTTAGATTTAAATTGATTTTCTTTTATCTGCTCTTAGTCTGCAGTAAGCCACTGTGGTACGTTGACTAATAAATACATATCTAACAACAGTATGTAATTTATACTTCTTTTGATTTGATCATATTTCTGCCACAAACAAAGATTAGAGTGACAATCAAAATATGATGCAATAAAAGATCTTTAGAAAAAAATATACAAATAATATAAACTATATGAATGAGTATTTTTATAATCATTTATCTCCATCATTCAATAATTGTACTTCAACACCAAGATAAAAAAACTGATACAAGATGGTGAAGTACACAAAACCGTGGGTGACTAGTAAAAAATACGAGTACAAAATGGCAAAAAGGCAAATTGACCTGAAGTTATTGTTTTATGCATCTCACAGATAGGTCATAGGTCAGAGTTAAATAGTACAAGAATCAGACATCTTCGAATTAATAAACTGGTTCCAAGACTTGTACAGATAAAGACCACTTTCTCTTTGCATCACTTCACAACATATCTCATTTACAATCCTTCACTGTATTTGGCTAGCTTAACTTTTTTTGTGTTGTTTTGCTGCATAACTCTAAATCTGTAGCTAAAAACTGAGGGTCAGAATCATCTTGTAATGAAGCATAAGGTACAGAAACATTTAAATGATGTAAACAGTTATTGAATACCTTTACACTGTATTACAAAAGTATTAATATTTCTTAAATGTTCATATTTTTTAATGTCACAACCGCAAATATTACTTTTTATTTGGTTTTTGTCTAACAGACCGAGACAAAGTAAAGTATAATCGTGAAGTAGGTGAAAAATTATGTATCAAAGTATTTTTAGTAACGGAAATTTTAAAAGTGTGGTGTGCATATTTGTTGAACCCTCCGAGAATACTTAGTAGGATGACACTTTATTGAGGTGACAGCTACAAGACTTGTAGGGTGTTTCTAAACCAGCTTTCCACATCTAGAGGCTGATATTGTAACCCATACTTCTTTGCAAAACAGCTCAATCTCAGACAGATTGGATAAAGGACACATTTGAACATGAATTTTTAAGTATTTGTGAGGATTATCATTTACATTGATGTTAATCAATCATTCAATCCATTCCACAGATTTCCTGTGTGCACTACAAGGCTTCTGGTAAATTGATGTGAAGACTTCTTATAAGGCACTTTCAACAATTAAACATTCTTGCCACTCTTCTGTAGCAGTAGAGTTCAATAGTAACAGCTGTACCGTCAATAGATTCTCCCACTTGAGCCGTGGATCTCTGCAACTCCTCCAGAGTTACTGTGGGCTTCTTGGCTGCTTCCCTGATTAGAGCTCTGTCATTTTAGGTGAGTGCTCATTACTTGGGAGGATTTTGTCATACTTTGTCCAGTTTCAGATGATGGATTTATCAGAAGTCTGTCAAAATGTCTACAGTTTGAGATATTTTTGCAAAACTAAAAACTGCAACAATGGCTTTCTTGGTGATCCACCTCACGTAGCAGTCGGGTGTGTCCTCTACATGACCCTTGGGTAATCAGACTTTTTAAGGGTTTCTTTAAATAATGGGTTTCTTTTTGCCACTGTTCAATGAAGGGCAGATTTGTATTTGTCTCTACAGCTCCTCCAGAGTTACCAGTGGCTACTTGGCTGCTTGTCTAATTAATAGTCTCCTTGCCTGTTTTAGGTGAGCTTAGGTTAATTGCCATGTCTTGTTAGGTGTGCAGCTGTCCCATACTTTCCCTGTTTTCAGATGCTGGATTGAACAGTGCTCCGTGAGATTAGTGAGATTATAAACTTCGATTACTGTTTTAATCCTTAACCCTGCCTCAAACTTCTCCACAACATCCTCCCTGACCTGTCTGCTGTGTTCCCTGCTCTTCCTGATGCTGTTCGTTTTTTAATGTTCTCTGAAACACTTGGGGTCTTCACACAACAACTGCATTTATCGTGAGACTAAATTATACACAGGTCGATTGTAGTAAAAACAGTAAAAAGGGCTAAATACAAACTTTAAATTTTTTTCTTAGCAGAAAAAAAGGAAAAGCGTTAATCATTTTCCTTTCACTTTACAAACACACTTTACTTTGCCTCGGTCTATCACAACAACGTCCAAATAAAGTGTTTTGACATCTGGATTTGTTACATGACAAAATATGATTAAGTCAAAGGGGTTTTATTAGTTTTGCATGGCACTGTTTGTGTCTTTATAGGGAAGTTAGACCAATGTAGATATTAGATGTTCTGAAGGAAAGCAAGGTTTGGAATTTAGGTTAAAATTAGAAACTTTGTTATTGCAATCCTGTAAAAATAGGACTGAGTTATGAATGTTAATCACAATTTAATAATTTAAGTCTAGTACTATATAATTTTGATTTCAACCCTTCTTCAACCATCAAACTATTTGGGTCAGCAGCATTGTCCCAGTTAAAAACATGTTTTATTTTCTGTTCATTTGAAAACAAGTGAGCCCAAGATGTGAAACTGCTGTAAAAATGCCAGCAAAATATATCTGTACTGTTCCCTATCTACATGAAGACATTTCTGTGTTATAATTAGCTGTCGGGGACTCAGTTCACATCAGTAATTGTATCAGAATACGGCATTCCACTTCAAAGCCTCCAGGATTTGCATTATATGAGAAAGTAACAACACCACACCTACAGAGCCTAACAGTCACACGTTCAGTCAGCGTTTTGCATCTTCTGCAGCTCATTTTCAGCTTGTTGACACAGATTGTGAGCACTTAACAGGATGTCGCTTAAAATTACTTCTGAGTTCAAACCTGAGAAAACAAAGAAAACAGCCGAATCTTTGAGTGACAACGCTGGTTGGCAGGGTGGGATTTCATTCAGAATTACAGAAATTCAACAGCAAATATTAACTAAACTAAGTGACTTGTGTTCAATAAAAATCTGACCAATATTTCTTGGTTATTTTAACATATGTGTGTGAAAAAGAAAGGGGATACAACTTTCAACAGTTGAATGCAGGAGGATATATTTTACGCTGCTCAATGTTGTTACTGCTGAACACATGCTTTGATCTAAAGCCACAAAGTGCAATCCCAATCTCTTATTTTTCATTTTTGCCAGTAGAATGGAGTTTAAAGACAGTAGAAAAATCTTCACTAGACACTTCAGAGGAATGAGGAAAAAAAGTATAATTCTAGCTTGCAGGCAGTGGAAAAAAGAAGAATTGGAACACATGTAGGTTGAGATTCTGTCTTGCTCACAGAGCACAAAAGGAGGTCTGTTCACAGGCTTTACGTCTCTGTGAGAGAAGGCTTTGTGGAATAAACTGGCAATGGACTAACAGGTAAGAAATGTAAGGAAAACATACTCTCATTTTAAACTTTAAATATTAAATAATTTTAACTTTTATTTTAGATGCAGCCTCAAAAACTGTAAAACAAAGATCTAAACAAATGCAACAACCCAACCTGTGAGAATGAATGAGGTGACATTCTGCATGTGGTTAACAAAAAGACAAGAATGCCACAGAGAGAGACGAGAGCAAACATCTCTGCTTTGACACATGCTGAATTCTGACAAAACAACCCAAAAGGACTTAAGTCAACATTTCTTTTGTCATATTCGCTCTCTTTTGTTCAGACGTTTCTATTTTGAAGCTCTCGCCCCAAATCATTTGTCAAAAGCAGCTATCACTGACACACAAACTCAGAAATGCACCACTGCTCAGACTGATGCCAACACTTATCACCGTGCCAGAGAAACGTCATTATTTTGCTAAAACATTCAACCCAATTTAAGTCTTTCTTTCTCTCTCACACTCCTCTAATTTAGCTTTAGCCTTTTAGCTTCACATTGTGCCTGTCAGATATTCATTAAAAACCCTTTTAAACTGTTTCTTACTTTGTTTCCATTTCTAGAGAGACTGACACATCAGGGTGAGATGTTTGAAGGTAGCGAATATATTAGACAAAGAGCATGGCCTCTACCTCTTTTCTCCATAAGGCAGAGGTCTACCTCTTGGTAGAGAAGGTTCATGGATGTAGCGATGGAGCATATGCAAAAGGCTTGTGTGTCAGAGGAGGATGCTCAGGATATGAAGAGATAGGGGCAGATCTACAATGTGACCCCTAAAGAGACTAGATGGATGCAGCAGAAGAAATTCAAATCAAAAGGCTGGTGTGCACACTTTCTGCTCAGAAATGATCTGACGTTTGAGCAAATGTGTTGATGTTCCCTGATGAAAATGTAGATTAACAAAATTACATTTATTTCTGGTTCAAGGTCAGTACCAGACACCAACAAACTAAAGGTATGATGATGCAATCAGCTCATAAAAATGAGAAAACATTTTCACAATATTTTAATACTGAGCTTTAATGAATCAAAAATCAGTATACAATATGCCAACCCACATTTAACCAGGTCATGCATTGTGGTTTTCACGTCTGTTTGGATCCATGGTGGTCCTGTTGCCCAAAAAACCGATGAAAATGCCCATATTTCATGTTTTCACAATACATTTCAGAAATGTAAACTGCATTTTAGAAAATCTCTGTTCAGTGTTGAAAGAGTAGTTCAGTTTGATCAGCCTTAGCATTTTGATCTGTAACTATTGGTGAACAAATGCAGTCCAGATTCCCTAAGAAAAAAACAAAAAACTGAAAACAGTCTTTCAGCATAGAGCAAATAGAAAGCTTCAAATAAGTGTTAACTTCTGTGTCAGTAAAGCCAATTTGGCAGTTGTAGTGTTATCACACTGTTTACAAATGATTCATAGCCAGTCCGTTACTCTGACAGAGTGTTTCTTCTACTTGGTACTGCAAATGCTGCCATGCAAATGATAAAAATGGTGTGGATACTTGTGTAATGCTTATGCGGCCGAATGCTTGTAGTATTTTCTTTTACTGTGTGAACTTTGACCTGATCACTTTACTGTATATCACAAGCAAAATATGTAAAAATGTCGCCATTGCATGAAAGTGTCAAATCAGTTTACTACCTTATTCATGCTTATAAAAACCAATATCCTGTGACAGTCAGTAAAGCTCCTACATCGCTCTTTCAGTGGCACCTAAAATATATGAGGCATCTTTAGACCTTTCCAAGCTCGTGTGCATAAATGAAATATGTGACTGACTACATCAGTTTGAATACAACTAGCCAACAGCATAAAAAGGATCACAGCTGTCAAAATGTAGGAGTTGAGGAGATGAGGAGAATCTGCTGACACCGATGAGATGTGTGAAATCTGTAAATCCTTAATTAGAAGGGATTTGCTCCTTAAGTGGAGATTAAATTAGTACATTTGCTAAAAATGGTGCATAAAGTTTGAGAATTTTAAAGATCCTCATGAAAAGAGGGATAAAAGTTAACTTTTTACACTTTTAGCCAAATTCTGACTTCTGTAGGAAATAGTAACAGCGAGAGATGATCCAGGAGGGCTTCAAGAAAGCAATATTTATAGTAACAAAACTCAAAACTACTGTTACCCAAAATGTATTAAAGTCCACCAGAGGTAAGATAAATGAAGTCTCGGTTTACTTAAACAAGAATAGTTCAGCTATATCGAAAGACCAAGAAGGGAGTGCATCTCAACTTATTTCTTTTTTTGTACTCTAACACTGCAGTTTGCAAGAAATACAGAATGTACATAAAATAAGCCAGAACTTTAAGTCTATCTCTCCACATTTTTAATGTCAAGCATCCATACTTTTACCAGATCCAAATTTAAAAGATACTCAGTGCTATTTAAAACATTTTAAAAGTGTAAATATAAAACGTCAATAGGGTTGTAAGGCAGATATTTCTACAGAGGTCAGATTTTAAATATGGAACCTGCAGAAGACTGGATGGAGTATGAGTGGTTAAAAAAAGATGAATTCTAGTTGCTGAGGCTATAACAAGAACTGATTAAACACTGTTTTAGAGACAGTGATGTTAACTGGGTGTTCCAGGCTATACTGATGCCTCACCTGAGACTTCAATCTCCATAATCCCTTCCTGAGAAGTGAAGCCGATAAGCTTTCAGGTTGGGGTTGTGAGCTTTCACCAGTCAGCTGTCTTGTCCCAAAGGCACACGAGTCATGTTTTGTGGGCAGACATAAAAGCTCAGACAGAGCCGATAATGGCTGGATAGACCTGCGGGGAGGGGGTTGGCAGCCATAGCATGTGCACTCAGTGAGAATAGAAGAAAAACAGCCCTGAACAAATCACCTAAATTGTGCAAAAAATAAGGATTAGGCTGCCAATTCAGGGGAATCAGAAGCTTATCTCCAACACTGCTCTCTCTGAGTTTTACCAACACAACTCAATTTTAAATGAAGCAACTAAAAAGTTCCAAAGAGAAAAGATCCTGGTTCTGAAACGCCTCAAGCTGAACAGAAGCAGCCTCCAAAGACTACTTCCCTGTTACTCATCTGTGGGTCTCTGATGTTCCCTTGCTGCTTTTGTCTTTGATAACATGTAATCAGAAGGCTGCATTTGTTCTCCTCTTGGTCTTAAGATGCATAGATCACAACAAGCAACTGACCTCTGCTGTCACCCGAGTAATGTTCTGCTCACTAAGGAGAGAGGCTGTAAAGTAAACTGGGATACATAGTGGAGAAGAGCAGGACCATCTAAAGAACATCAAACATTCTCATGAAAATATAGAAAAATATACATTTTTCCTTTTGATGAAAAACTTTACCTGCAATTAAACTTTTATATTTCCTCCTGTTTTAAGTATATTTTAAGTTATTTATTCCTGTTTTATTGTCTGCAGTGAGTTACATCACTAACAGGCTAGTAGAACCAAGTGCAAAGTGATGACAGATATTTACTGGTAATTGGCAGTGAAGTGGATCCAGCCGAAGAGCTTAGCTTCAACCATCTTTACGCTGAGTCCATTTGTTAAATTTCTGTTCCACTGCTTTTGCCCCTGTTAAGTGTAGCTGGGCTGTTATTGTGATGTGGAAATACCTCAAAGCCAGAAACAGCTCCGCCATGCCACATAAGCTCACAGTCAGGAGCTGTCGAGTCCTGAAGCACACAGCGTAACGATAATTTCTCTTTGCATGTTACATTTACTAGCAAGCTTTAAATCGCCTCAAGAAATAAGATCAGCTTTCTGTTCCTTGGGTTCCTGTGACTGTGCAGCAGCCAGATGAACGTCCAACATGCTCACCATTCCCAGCATTCCCAGTAAAGCTCTGAGTTCAAGTTTTCTGGTGTTGAAAGCGCAGAGATCTGCTTAACTAATGGCTAACGCCTTGACTTTGGGTAAAGACAGGAAATGTTTGACACCTGAGGGGAGCTTTAATGTTGCAGTAGACATGAATATTTTCGCCATGCAGCATGTCTGATCTCCCAGAACAGACTCACAAATAAAATATAGGTCCTTAGTTGGGCTGAATAACTTAAAAAAGGAATGTGAGAATAATCGACTACAGTACAAATTGAGTACAACTATTTCTTCTAGTTTTTGGTTTAGATTTCAGACAACATTTTTCAGACAAGCATTTTATTTGTGTTCAGGAAAGCATTGATTTGGTTGGATTTTTTTAAGGTAACAGTGTGATGTTATACGTATGTCATCTACTGGTTTAAGATGTTTGCTTTGATAAGCAGCCTAGAATAAAATTGAATAGTTTTGCATCTAAACATTTTAGTATTACTAATGGTGTTGTAGAAAAGCAGTTTTGTCCCACATTCTGTAAATATCTGTGTGCTGCTGGAGGGACCTAAACAGGTTTTAAATATGGTTAACATACAATCTTTTGGGACCTTTTTAACATAAGCCAAGCAAAATGTATACCCCTGCCAATTTTAGAGTAAAAATTATTTACATTCAACCAAGACATTTGTTT
This sequence comes from Crenichthys baileyi, assembly GCA_036173005.1. NCBI lineage: Eukaryota > Metazoa > Chordata > Actinopteri > Cyprinodontiformes > Goodeidae > Crenichthys > Crenichthys baileyi. The sequence goes on along the minus strand of JAHHUM010001620.1, from coordinate 31,828 downwards.
CTAATAGGAAATGAGAAAGGCATCTCTCAAACGATAATAAAACAATGTAAAAGGAATAAAGAAAAAAATCTGTTTTTATTCACATTTTATGATATCATAAATTATCATAAATTATTTATAATCAATACCTAATGCAAAAATCCTTTATGAAAGAGATCAAATTTACAATTGCTGATCAGCTTCTTCATGTTTCCACTGGTATTTTGACAATTTATCTTTTAAGGATGAGCTTGAAGTCGTTGAGTTTGGAATGCCTTTTTGCCACCAGCTTCATCTTCAGCTCCTTGCACAAATTTTCTATCAGATTCAAGTTGGGATTCTGGCTGGGCCACTCCAAAACATTAACATTAATTCCAGTCAGACAAAACATGTTGGTCAAAATAAAGGATTATTTATTAAACCTAAATCTACCAGAGGTATGGATATTTGTGTCTTAGCTGTGGTATCATCATAAATTATGAGAAGTATGCTACTCAGTATCGGTTTTAATGGTAATAAGAGTAAACCTGGATATGTAGGTAATGATGTTAGTCTCTGTGCATGTAATATATATCTTATCAAGTGAGAATAACTCACTTGGTGATTATTGTTAACAGCACTAAGAACAACCTTTTACGCAATCACAATACATTCTCTGCATACTTTACCTATTTGCTGTGTTTTATTACTAAAAAAACATTTTGGTGCTTCATTGTGGCACCTTTATGAAGAGGTTTTAAAACACTTGACTGGGAGGTGTTTAAATAAAAAATACAGAGACCTATTATTGGTATATGTGACAACCACTGTCATTAATGTTAAAGTTAATGACAGTCACTGAAATACCTACGCCCCTGCTGTCCCACTGCCGCCCCACAGATAAAACTCCGCCCCTTCATTTGAATATAAGAACATGAAAAAAAAGAGCTTAAAATGAAAAACGGGGTTAAAAAATAAAAGTCACTTTACAAAATAAAAGTGTCACAAAATAAAACTGCATTATGAAATAAATAAATCTTTAAGTAAATTAAATAAATCTTGAAATGAATTAAATAAAATAAGATGAAAATTTCTTTCAACACAATAATTTTGTTTTATTTCATGGAATATTTATTAATTTATCAATAGCAGTATTTATTTATTTATATAATTTTGAATGGGGGTATTTATTTATTTCATGGAATATTTACTAATAATTTATCACTAGCAGTATTTATTTATTTAATTATGAATGGAACGGCTCTCCATACCTTGGTGGTTCAGAGAAGGTTCCTTTTCTTTTGAACAGTGTCCTCATGTAAACAGCTGGTTCCAAACTGTATTTTTTGTTCTTGTTTTGATGTGAAAGAAATGGATCAATCTGCTTGAAGGTCTGACCTCTTCCAAACAAATTTGTGATGAGAATAAAGGTGAATGTAATCCAGACCTTTAAAGCCAACCTGACTTTGGTTATCGGCCAGAATACAGCAGCCCCTGAATGTTTTCCTTTAAAAACACAGCATCAGCTGGTGAAGGTGACGGTGAATGAGCTCGCCAGTGACATGGAATAAAGGAGATGAGGGGCTAAAATTCATAATTCGGTAGAAAGCACAGTCTACCATTAAGAAAGGAGTTTGGATCTGTGTCACACACAAAGACCCTACTGATGTCCCCGGAGAGTTCTAGTTGCCAGGCTGCCTGTGTGGATGCACGTTGCTGTATACTTTAAACACGCAGCATGTCACTGTATGAAGCCAAGATGGCCGTTTGATGTTTCTGTTGCAGCGCATTTCATTGTAACCTCGATTCACATCCTTCACTGTAACCGAAGGGAATTATTCCTCACCTTCTATCGTCTATCCAAAACAACCCACAAGTGAAAGGGTTTGAACAGCACAACTACATGAATACAACTAACTTTCCCCCACATGCACTACAGGGACTGAAAAAGTTGTCATGCACCAGTAAGTCTTTAGAGTAAGCCCATGGCTCAGCATCGAGCCAGGAGTCATTTTTTTCTGCTGTTTAGTTTCCTTTACATCAAAAAATTTCAAATGGATGACAAGCATTGTCAAGTTAGGTCTAATTCGGCTCCCTCTCAAGTGTTTTAGTCAAAGCATCTTCATTTCACTTATTTCCCCTCTTCTTTCTTCTCTGATATGTAGTATAAATGAAATGACAGGAGGAAGGAAAAAAGTCACATCTTGCAAATTAACATGTGTTTTGCTTAAAGTAAGCTAAATTGGACTAATTTATGTCATGTTTGACATTTTTTATTGGAGGTATTGACATCTCTTCTCAATACACAGAAGATGCAGACACAAACAGATGCTGACTGCACAGGCTCGGCTTGTCTCCTCCACCCACTGATAGATTGACTGATCATTTATAACAAACATCTGATCCCATCTGTTCGAATAATAAAAACTTTGACAGTCAACATTGTCTTGGAGGCTGCTCATGAATAAAAGACACAGAGAGGGGAAATCAAAGTTAGAGAGAGTGTAGAAGAGGAGGGAGGGGGACAGACGGCGAGCAGTTCACCAACTCAGTGAGGAGAAATGATAATGATGAGCCCTGAGACTGCAGACTATTTTAGGACTTCCTAAAAGTGAACCAGCAGCTTCAGCAGACCGAAATATTATTAGTTTTACATGAGATTACCGCTCTACTGAACACTTTATGACACTGTGAGTAAGCTAATAAATAAGTCATAAATTGAAGAGTATTAAAAGACGTGTTCAGGCTGCAGATCAGGTTTTTTCACTTCTGGTGAGCTGGCCATTACACTTCCTAAACCTTCCTAGTAACTTAAGCCAATGAAAAGTTGTGAAATTGCTTTGGAATTGCTTTTAATTTGTCTTCACTTTTAATCTCTATAATAATACAATAATTGTAAACTTTTAAGTAAAATAAAAAATGATTTCCTAAAATGTATTATTTAAATTAAATGTATGCCTAAATTTAGAAAGAAAAAAACATGCAAATCGGTCCAACATCCAATTTCAAAAACACTTTTAAACATGGGAACACTTTCAACGTTGAGCTGGATTTGCCACAATAATACAGCTGCAGCCACCTGAAGGGTTGGCTCCATTCACACTAGGCATTAACATGCATCTTGGATAAACTGATCGCAGATGGGAAGCTGTATGAGCTCACACTTGGCAATGGAACACGCACAAATGGCTCCTGACTGGCCGTTTGTTTTTCCCTTCTTTGTTTTAGTATAACTATTGATAAAGAGAATTCCTGTTTGCCAAAAAAAAAAAGCTAGTTATGCATATGTGCGAAACTCACCAGGCACCTTATGGGGTACACCAAGCTAGTAGAAGGCTGAACTTCCTTTTAGTACAGAAATGCCTTCATTTTTCATGACATAGCTTCAATAGAATTTCAGATACATTCCTCAGAGACTTTGACCCATATTGGCATGGTAGCATTATGCAATTGCTGCAGATTTGTCAGCTGCACGTCAGTGAAGGAAATCATCGCATCCTGTTCCACCACATCACAAACGTGCTCTACTGGGTTGAAATTCTTGAAACCAGTTTGAGATGATTTAAGCCTTGTGTCATGATGCATTATCCTGCTGAATAAACATAGGAATAGATATGTAACAACAGCCATGGAGGCTGTGGAGTTTAAATAAAGCTGTTAGTACTAAGGGGCCCAATGATCACCAAGAAAATACCCCTCACATCATTACACCACCGTCACCAGCATGAAAAGTTGTCACAGGGGAGGATTGTTGTCATATCGCTTACCCCAAATTATGACGCTACTATCTGGCTATCTTTTGCATTTTGAAACTTGAAATTTCAAATACTAAAGTGAAAAATGGAACATATCATTAAATTGCCTCCTTAAATCATTCATGCCACATAGATATGTTTTGTCTTGGTGACATAAACTGAAAAAGTATAAGTCAAATTTCAGTATGGTTTAAAAATGAATGAGCGGTACCTTGAAAACCTGTTAATACAAAATCATGGAGAACAACTGGGCTGCATTATACTCACAGATGCTAATAATGTACTTAGAATCTGTTATGCAACCTCAGCGGTGATGTAGCATGGGCTGCATGGTCACTCAAGTTATTTTTTATCAGCATCATGGCTCAACAGCTACTTGTACAAGACCAGGTAAGAGTGGAGCCAAATCATAAAACTTTACTTGACATGGAATGAATTTATATTTTTTTTCTCCAAACTTTAATTTAACAAATGATTTCTAGATCATTTATGGGCAAGACAGTGACTTTTTAAATGGATCTCATATAACTTTGCTTGAACATATTACTTGACCATAATATGAGACAGAGCACCTCAACAAGGTGCTTACTGTACACAAATCATCACAACTGTCCCACCCCACGCGAGGGGTAGTCACGTCATTGCCCCCCCTGCCCGTCCAACACCCAAACCATTACCATTTCATGTGCCATTGGACACCAAGGTTTGTTAATGAGATTTGGCTCAGACTCTGTGTCTTAATTCATCCCAAAGGTGTTGGACAGCCAGATTAGTTCTGCATCATCAAACTGTTAAAACTGTTCTTTATGGTTTAATTCATACAAAGAGGAACTGTGTTGTTAGAAAAAGAAAGGACCCACCTAACTGTTAAAAAGGATATAATTATAAAAAGCATACCCATTACATGCTAAATAATTGAAAGTGGGGCTGTAGCAAACAAAATAATTAGGAAATTTGTTTTCAATAACTTTTCATACTGCTTAAATTTATTTTTGATTTTGTCAAGTTTCAACCACAAAAGCCAATGCATTTTACTTGAATCATTATACAGCTTTTTTTTTTTCCCCCAATGATGTGTCTAAAATTACCAATAAATCGTTGTCAGTGATTCAAAATACGCATCATATCTGTCACAAACCAATGAGGCACAACTCTAATCTAAACCCATTCATTGTAACTCTTTATGTTTGGGGTTGTTGTCCAGTTTAGCAGGAGTTCCCTGTTCTGGCTAAAGAAAAGCATCCCGAAAGCATGATGCCGCCACCACCATGTTTTGGTTTGGGAATAATGTGCAGTATTAGTGCTCCAACTCACGTAACAGTCGGGTGTGTCCTCTATATGACCCCTGGGTAATCAGACTTTTTATAGGTTTCTTTAAACAATGGGTTTCTTTGTGCCACTGTTTAATAAAGGCCAGACTTGTATCTCTATCTCTGCAGTTCCTCCAGAGTTACCATGGGCTTCTTTGCTGCTTGTTTGATTAATGCTCTCCTTGCCTAGTCTATCAGTTTAGGTAGATGACAATGTCTTATTGGGTGTGCAGCTGTCCCATAATCTGTCAGTTTTCAGATTTTTGGGATTTAACAGTGCTTTGTGAGATGTTGAGTGTTGATGTGTTAGTGTTTTATAACCTAATTTTGCCTTAGACGTCTTTCTCCCTGACCTGTCAGCTGTGTTCTTTGGTCTTCATAATGCCTTGTTCACAAATGTTCTGTGACACACATCTAAGACCTTCCAGAGCAACTGAATTTACATTGAGATGAAATAATGGACAGATGGGCTGCATTTCTTTTAGGTGTATCAAAGTAAAAGGGGCTAATTACAGATGCACACCACACAATTTGAAAATCCTATATATTTCTCCTTCCACTTCACATTAATGCACAACTTTGCGTTGGTATATCACAAAAAGTCCCGATGAAATACATTGAAGATTGTGTTTGTAACATAAAATGTGAAAACAATAAAAGGTGTACATTTATTTTTGCATAGCCCTATAAAAAGAACAACCAATACGTTCTGACACATGAACAATCAAATATGCAAGATACAACAGTATATCTATCCGACGGAAGGTTTCGTCTCTTAAATGCAACCTCTGTGGACCTAAAATCTATGACCTCGTTTCTCCGGTGGACGTCACACTTTATGTAACATGTTCTGACAGGAGTGTCACACACTCTGGAGTCACATGTTAAAGGCAGGCACACCAAGTTCCAAAAGTAAGAACACCTACATACACAGGTTTCAAACAAATCAGAATGACTCTCCCCGTTAGGACGGCACAATTGATGACAACCTGACTGCTTCTAATACAAACCCATCTGAAGTAAAATACAGAGAGATCTTTCAAAACAGAACTCAACTCTGTATGCTAAATTTTAAACCTACCAACTGACAGTGCAGCTTATCAAATGTTTAGATGCCATTGTTTGGTCAAGATGGCCAAGTCCATGTCGCTTATTCCAGGAAATAAACAGAATGTGACTCATGTCTCCCTCAGCAGCGAAGCATCTTCACGACAAAGTGTGCAACAGCTGCAGCTCGCAGTGAGTGTGAACAGGGGTGTTATTTCAGAATGGAGGAGAGAGCCTTTCCTGTTCTTTATTCTGCTTAATTTTTCTTATCTCAAAATGTTCTTTCATCAAAGTGTTTTTAGGAGGCATACATTATTGGTTCATCTATCAAAGTAATCAAGGTGTGGAGCACAATGAAGAAACCGTTTCAACTAGACAAAAGGAGGTAACTACAGACCTAATGGGAAGCTGCTAGGCATCGTTCTGCTATATATAAACCACAACACTTAGTTTGTCAGTAATGTGGGATTTTTATTTTCTTTTATATAACAGCAATCAGTAACCCAGCACTTCTGTTCCTTTAATTTCAGTGCTTAACAAAGAAGCCTAGGTGTGACAAATTAGAGGCTTTTTCATTTATCCTTTTAGTAAGTATGAACCGTCCAGTCTTTAAAATATTGATTAATTTTAAGACAAGGCCAATCATTCACACTTAGACTGTTTTAATCCCCCAGATGCTTTCTATTTTAAATCAATACCTTCTTATTAAGCTGAGAAATACAGGTTTTTAATGGATGGGTAATTTTTCATAAAGCATTTAGACTCCAAACAGGTGTTTTTCTTTTTTCAAAAGATGCTTTTACTGTCAAGTGCAAATTCTTGACAGATGATCTTGGTGTTAATAAATCTCAAAGTAGTCTACAGTAAGTGCAAACCTTTTTTATTAGACATAAAAACTGCATGGATATGTATCCATTTTTAGATTACATAATGAATGAATAAGCATTTATACAGAGAAGTGTTTGACATGAGGAAACGTGTGCTTAACGTGCCTGTGACACGCTTTTGCCACAAATGCAGAAATTGAAAGAAAACATCTATATATTGAAGGAATTGGGCAGTAATTGACATGATATTAGGAAGAAAGATATGAAAAAGGATAATTGTGACACAAAATAAGCCCATTTCAATGGTAAATTTAGCATTTCCAAAGTTGCCTGTAAATGACATCTAGGGGGAAGTCTCCGGTCATTCACTGTGTGAGTGTCAATGAAACTGTTCAGGTAGAAGCCAAGTTGTGTTAAAACAACGTTAATATGGTGTAACGGTGCATTGCTGGTGGTGGCAGCAATACTACGACACCAGCTGTTAGTCTACCCTACTTTCCTGAAGCAAAGAGGATCAGAGCTGCCTGGATCAGAGCTGGAATACTGACAAGGGAAAGAAGGGCTGGTCCCACCAAGCACAGCCAGTTGTGATCGGAGGACTTTTCGGCAAACTTCTTCAAACAAGAAACCTCTGAATTTACAAGAGAAATGATGTCAGAAGTTAGGATATTTTACAGACGAAGGAGAATGTTGAAGCTGAGTCTATAGCCACGTTGTTCAGAGCTGATGTGAAAAGATCACCAAAGAAAAGCTTGTTGCTGCTGTGGCTAAACGGATCAAGGCTCAGCAGGTAAGAACACTTCCTTGTTGCAAAAGTACATTTATTATTTTTATTATTAATAATCCGAAATTATTATTATTAAAATAAGATAAATTACAGGCGCATATGATTTATTTAAATAAAAGATTCTGATATAAAGTTTAAAAAAATGAAACACCAGGTAGTGTCTTCAGGTCTTGAATCATCCCTTGTGTCTTCTGCTGCTGCTCCATGCTGCTCACTTCGCCTCTGGGTGTTTCACTCAGTGCCGTATTTACTGTAACCCTGGATTTACACTGTATCTGCTCTGGTCCAGTCCGGTCCGCTGCATAGCCCAGAGGAGCTCCAAGAACCATACGCAGATCGTGCAATAAAAGCCCGTGATAATTGCGGTAGCAAGTCCAAAACAACTAATTCTGTGGAAGTTAAACTGCTTAATTTTTCGGTTTTTGCATGAGATATTTTCATGTGTTTTGTTCCCTGATTTTGTTTCTCATTTGTTGCTTAATTTGGTGCATTTAATGTATAATTGCTCGGTTTATAATACCTTAGTTAACCCAGTAACTGATCTAATGTTAACAACTGCTAATACATACACATGTATGTATACATATGTGTGTATGTATTAATATAGCGAGATCTAGTCCGTCTTTAGTGAATTATTTTGAAAATCTGGATGTTTTGCTGGTTCTGTGATATGATTCATGCATATTGACTCTGTCCGTGCTCCAACATCCAGCAAAAATAGACTCTGGTCAACGTTTGCAGGCCACAGCTCTGCCATCTGATGACAGCTGACTTTATTCTCTTGACTCTGCTGCGTCTCTCTGTGATAGTAATTGAAAAATATCTAAAGAAATTATTTGCTGCTGTCTGTGTTGTCAGCCATTGTAGCAGCAGTAAGTTTACCTGCAGGGGTTCCCCTCTGATGTCATAAAAATCGCAAAGGAGTAGTCTGGAAATGCCTTTTTGGTGATATTTATGACCATATATTTCAACAATTGTTCATTTCAGTGGCATGAATTTACTTTTTAAATATTGTATCAATGTTTCCTTTCCATAAATGTAATTGGATTTATCATGAAAATTTTATGTCACAAGCACTTTAAAGGTCCAGGTTTTATATATTTGGAAGATAGGATATTTGTAACCAACATTAAAAATAAACAATGCCTCAAACTCACCACAGATGCTCAGATGTAGATTCGGATTCTTTTTTTTACATTGAGTGTACCTGTATGTAACTGGTGATGCTAAATAATGTTTGCTGATCTGTAAGATGTTTGTGGCATTTAATTCTCTGCTCACCTCTGAATGAATGCTGGTCTGGCACCTGTGTAGTACAGGTTACAGGTTACAGGTAGAATACATCAGAGTTCACACAGCTAATACGACTGAAGCATAGAGAACAAATCAAAATCTAAAACTGGGATATTTGTGCAAACTAGTGTTGTTACAAAATATAAACTTTGGGAACATAACTATTACATTCTATAAAACATTTTAAAATAAACAGTGCTAGATTTTCTGCCTATTGGTCTTATTGTAAAGAGTAAATATTTCCACAGGAGATTACATTTAAATTAAAAATGTCTCAAATACAGTTCAAGCAATCCATATATATATTTTTAATCAGCCCAATTCCATAACCACATTAGAAAAATACCATTTTTTGTGTAAAAGAAGCATTTCATAGAATTAAACCTCCATCTGGATTATTTGCATCATTTAGTGTGTTATTTCGATTATGAACAAAACATTTTGATAGTCTCTTAGGCACTCCCTGAGCTCCCTAGCTTCCCCATAAAGGTGGGACCCTGAGGTCGGAAAGAACTGACAGAAAATAGTTGATCATGGCCATCTATCAGCCGATGAACTGTGCTCAGTTTAACCAAAATTGTGTTCTAGAGATAACAGAGCCAGGAGGTAAACCCAAACTTTCCTGTCCACAACAAGCCAGCTCATCCTGGGGAATCCCAAGGTGTTCTCAGTTCAATAGGGGTATATATTATCCTCCACCACATTCTGAGTTTGCCTTGGGATTTCCTCTCAGTGGAAGGTGACAAAAGAAACCTACAAAAGAAGGGACCCAGGGGGAATCCTGTTCAGATGCCCAAACCACCCCAGCTGACTCCTTTCAAAACAGAGGAGCAGTAGCTCTACTCTAGGCTACCCTGGATGACAGAGCTCCGCTCCCTCTCTTTAAACTTAGCCTAGTTACTGAACATAGGAGGTCATTTCTGCGAATCAAATTAACAGTTCTAGTCAGAGCATTTTGTGTAAACACACCAGAATATGATGTCTGGTCGTATTATGTCCTCCTGTTTCACTCTGGTTCCCAAACTGTGGTGGTGGCTGGTCAGTTACATGTGCGTTTGTTAGAAATAAAGAGAATAAAAACTTCTCTTAGAGTTAAAACTAAAATTTAAATGACAGATATTTGTTGTAAGTTTCAGCTTCCAGGAAAATACTGGTGACTGAAATGTGCAGAGAGCAAAGTAATGGTTAGACATAATTTACTTTTGTAATTATTTATTTCATAAATCAGAATGCAAGAATGTAATTAAAACATATGATGCATATATTAATTTACAAACAATGTATTGACTATGTCAGGTAGAGCAGAAAATACAGGTAAATAAGGATTTATTGCCAAGTGAAACAGAACATTTCCAGCAAAATGTCCAAGCAACATTCAGAGAGTATTTTTCAATTCAGACAAAAGATGATAATGCAAAAACTGAAGCTATGGATGTCGAAATACTTAGCATAATTCAACAAAAGTGTCGCTTTTTAACGTTACATAAACAAAGCATCACTGAAATGTCTTTGTGGCTCTTCTTAGGTAATATTATTAACCGATAAGTGAAATTAATGGCAGTCTCCACAAAACAAATATACATGCTGTCAATCATATGCATGCAGGAGGGATATCAATAAGTATTTACAATATAATGAGGGACAGTCAAATGGACATTATGGACGCTGACAGTTAACAAACAGAAACACTTTATATTGGAGTGAATCATCTGTACTGCGTTCTCCCACAGTGTGAAGATCACCACAGCACCTATGCTTTCAGTGGCGTTGATGTTGTGCATGTCAGGCTGAGTCATATGTAGGTGCTGCTGCCAAAACCAGCATTAGGGGGTGATTTTGTAGCACGGAGGATGAGATGAGCAGAGATGTGTGAATCATAAAGGTGTGAGCTCTAGCCTGTGGCCTAAGAGGCAGGCATTAATTCTGAACTGAAAGCTCTAGAGATGACTTTTGTGCCGCTGTTTACATTTTGGAACGGTTGCCACATGGGAACTCAGTCCTGTTGGAGAATGTAGCTCATCTCAGGCCAGAAACAACAAAAATGATTGAGATGCTCTAATATCTAAATAAGAATGAGAGGCATGTTCTGATGATGAATGTGATAGAAAGCAGGTTCAATGCTATTAAAGTGAAAAGCAATGTGAACTGTGCCAGACTGAGGTCATATGTGTTACAAAGTAAATTAAACAGCTGCACATGTGCCTTATATCAGTGAGAAGGTACAGCTTTTTCCAAATAAAAATCTGAAAAGTGTGTTTTACATATTTATTCAGTACCCTCCCTCCCTCCAGTACCCACCCACTGCCAGTCATTTGTATTCTTATGGAAGTTTTTTCTTATGGAAGAGGTTACATCTTGTCACTCTGTCATAAAGGAGAGATTTGTGGTGTGGATTACTATTGGTTACCATGGGCCTATTGGCTGCCTTTCTGATCAGTTGCTCCTTATACACTTTTATAGTTTAGGTGGACAGGCATGTTTTGGTTGGTTTGCAGTTGTGCCATACTTTTTCCATTTTATAAGCTAACTCAGCATTAAACTTTTCCACAACATTATCCCTGACCTGTCTGGTGTTTTCCTTGGTCTTCATGATCCTTCTAAGACTAATGTTCTCTAACAAACTTTGAGGGCTTCATTGAACATCGGTCTTTATACTGAGATTAAATCACACACAGGCGAGCTCTATCAATCAAGTGACCTCCCAAGGTAATTGGTTGCTCTGAGTTTTATTTAGTTTAATCAGAGTAAATGTATCTGAATACCAATGGAGGCCACACTTTGCAGATTTTTTATTATTTTGGTTATTTGCTTTATTTGTTGAAAAAAACTACTTTGTGCTGGCATAACATAAAAATCCTATTAAAAATTGTGGTTTTTAACTTGGCATAATGAGAAAAAGTTCAAGCGGTATATATAGTTATGCAAGGCAATGAATTTAAACATGCATTGCAGACATGTTTTGCTTTTCCAGTTAATCTGACAGAAAGCTGATTGAGGAAACTACTTTGTGAAGCTTTCTGCAATCGACTGTGTCTAGACTATACCACTCTCAGGTCATGTTACTTAAATTCTCCAGCTGTACAAACCACATTTTTACTCTACAAACTCTGCAATCCTTGTTACATCATCATCAGATTAGATGGACAACAGACCTGAAACATTACCAGGAGCATCATGTTTTCAAGGATCCTCTCTGGACCCACACTGTAAGACACACTGTGGGTGATTTTAAAAATTCAAAGTTGGCGAATAAGTAAAAACGAACACACAAGTTTTTTTAGATGAGTCAGAGAGGTGGGAAATGTACCGGCATGCCTCAGTGGCTCTGTGTTCCAACTTGGCTAAAGTAGAGCAACACAAGCCCAGCTATGATGGAGACAAAGGTCAATGGCTGTACAGGTCAACAATGGGTGGCTGGTCGGGCTACACAGAGAGACGACTACTTCACAGCATCAGCACACACAGCTTTTGCTGCAGCGTTATCACACACTGAACAGGTATTTGGGTTAAATTCAATTCAAAGTTACTGCAGCAAGAGGGTCTTGGGGGTTTCCCAGATAATCCCAGAAAATCCAGAAATAATAAAAATGACTGGCAAGCTGAACAGAGATTTTCTCTATTCAAGCCAGCTAAATAAAAATAAACTGTATAAAATAGATAAAAAAGTTCTGAGGTTTAAAAAATGCGCTTCAGATATATGAAAAAGTTATTCTGAAATAGAAAGAAAAGTTTTCTACGCTTCATGCAATGCACTTCATTTTCTTATAAAGTAAGGAGTCAAAATGAGATTACTATTTATTTAACCTTTATTGAAAGTTTCATTCTGCCTGTTTTCAAGGACAACCAACAAGAGCAGCATCTATAGTCAGGCAGCACACACACAACAACAAGTTAACCAGGAGAAAATGTTTGATGGAAGAAAGTGACATGCCGCTACAGCAAGACATTTTCAACATTAATGTACATACAGAGAAAAAAGATTAAATGAGCTGGGCTTATGCGATTCATATTGGAATATCCTCTTCCTGTGAGACGAGAAATTCCAAATGCAGTTTCTTAAAGAAAAATGTCACTGCACATTAAAAATTAAAGATAAAAACATATTACAAACTATAAACCTATTTGCAAACACTTCCAAAAAAATGTGGAATTCACATTTATTACTGTGTTCATAAGTCTGAAGAAAATGAATTTTCCACATGAGGGTGTCTGAGTAGGTTTTTCCTGCATTAAACAAGCATTAATGGATTTTCATCTAGGAATTAATGCAGCTTGTTTCCTTTAATCAGGGTAAGGAGCCTGGCCTTGCCAAGTCTTTCAGGTCATTTGATGCAAGTCACGGGCACTGCTAAAGAAGAGGGCAGAAGCCGGTCCTTACTGCCTATTAGCCTGCAGAGAGTATTTACAAGAAATCAGCAAAATCACATGCATAGTGCGACCAGTGTGCAATCCTCTGTGTGCTCTGATCCACTCTCCTTACTGTTGCTTGTTAACTTGCAGAGAAGGACATGAAGGGTAATGCAAATTACTACTCATCAAATACGATTGAACTGGACATATGGCTGCAATCAAGATAGTGACTGGTTTTATGCGGCATTTAGGTTGGATGACAATGCGAATCTGTGAGATTATAAGTATGTCCTACTGAATGCTCAAAGGGAAAACGGCTCTGCATATGTAAGTGAGGAACCAAAGGATGCATTTGCGTTGCTCATAAAAGTCTATTAGAGCTGCTTAGTGAACAAACACCGTGCTGTGTGGCTGACAATGCATCTAGCCTCCAGGGAGATTTATGTGTATTATTTATAAGCTTTTAAACAAGATTTATAGTCTCTGCTGTGCTGAGGAAAATGCTAACAGTTATCTAATTAGTAGCGTGATTTCAAAAACTGCAGGTGCTTGACTTGTCCATGTGCTACTGGGAGACTTGCTAATTCTAAAGACAACATTCTGAGACTAGATCATATGCGAAAACATATTAAACACTGTTTTCCTAGCTTAGTGTCACCATATTTGGTATTGTGAATTAAGGAGGGGAGCAGTACGATTTCACTGCATAAGGTCAGATCCCCTATAACATAAAAACACAACATGTTTCATGCTCCAAAAGTCCATGTTATTCACACATTTATATTTTGTACTATGGAAAAAATTGGAAGATTGTAGTATTAAGAATTTAGACCCATACCAATCCCGGAGGTTGCCATAACTTTACCTTCTGAAAACTATGAAATCTGCCATTAAATGAACCCCCCTACCAAGGTAAGTAGGCAAATAAATCCATAGATCCATGATATTCGCCTTATCTGAAAGTTGCTGAAGTAACAGGGCCACAAGGGAATTCCATACATACAGCAGGCTAACATTAGGCTTCTGGAATGAAGTTTCCAAATCTTCAATCTAAACCCTAATTATAATTTATAGAGTATGCTAAATATCCAGGTGTTGGGGATCCACTTTAGCCATATTGAGAACAAGGACTGAACTGCACACAGAACAAAATAGGCTGTTACAGAACTCTGAATCCCAGAATGCAAAGCATTAATACATTTTCAATTATGAGCTCCTAGGAAGGAGCAAAGCATACATTCTCCAAGAAGAGACAGAAACCAACTTCGTCAACGAAGCAGTTTTCCCCACCACCTGAAGATGGCATTGAAACTGCAGCTCTGTGCCCTGAATGATCATATCTGTACTGAGCAACTGCCCACTTAGCCTCAAGGCTGAGAGTGGGTGCCACAACCCGCTGGCCCATTAGACAGACTGAACCCAGCGTAATCCCCTTTATTAGAACTGTACAGGGGTTGGGCAATGAAACTGAAACACCGTTTTAGACCACAATAATTTATTAGTATGGAGTAGGGCCTCCTTTTGCGGCCAATACAGCGTCAATTCGTCTTGGGAATGACATATACAAGTCCTACACAGTGGTCAGAGGCATTTTAAGCCATTCTTCTTGCCGGATAGTGACAGGTCACTACGTGATACTGGTGGAGGAAAACGTTTCCTGACTCGCTCCTCCAAAACACCCCAAAGTGGCTCAATAATATTTAGATCTGGTGACTGTGCAGGCCATGGGAGACGTTCAACTTCACTTTCATGTTCATCAAACCAATCTTTCACCAGTCTTGCTGTGTGTATTAGTGCATTGTCATCCCGATACACAGCACCGCCTTCAGGATACAATGTTTGAACCATTGGATGCACATGGTCCTCAAGAATGGTTCAGTAGTCCTTGGCATTGACTTGCCCATCTAGCACAAGTACTGGGCCAAGGGAATGCCATGATATGGCAGCCCAAACCATCACTGATCCACCCCCATGCTTCACTCTGGGCATGTAACAGTCTGGGTGGTACGCTTCTTTGGGGCTTCTCCACACCGTAACGCTCCCGGATGTGGGGAAAACAGTAAAGGTGGACTCATCAGAGAACAATACATGTTTCACATTGTCCACAGCCCAAGATTTGCGCTCCTTGCACCATTGAAACCGACGTGTGGCATTGGCATGAGTGACAAAAGGTTTGGCTATAGCAGCCCGGCCGTCTATATTGATCTTGTGGAGCTCCCGACGGACAGTTCTGGTGGAAACAGGAGAGTTGAGGTGCACATTTAATTCTGCTCTGATTTGGGCAGCCGTGGTTTTATGTTTTTTGAATACAATCCGGGTTAGCACCCGAACATCCCTTTCAGACAGCTTCCTCTTGCATCCAAAGTTAATCCTGTTGGATGTGGTTCGTCCTTCTTGGTGGTATGCTGACATTACCCTGGATACCGTGGCTCTTGATACATCACAAAGACTCGCTGTCTTGGTCACAGATGCGCCAGCAAGACGTGCACCAACAATTTGTCCTCTTTTGAACTCTGGTATGTCACCCATAATGTTGTGTGCATTTAAATATTTTGAGCAAAACTGTGCTCTTACCCTGCTAATTGAACCCTCACACTCTGCTCTTACTGGTGCAATGTGCAATCAATGCAGACTGGCTACCAGGCTGGTCCAATTTAGCCATGAAGCCTCCCACACTAAAATGACAGGTGTTTCAGTTTCAGTGTCCAACTCCTGTAGCAGAAAAAGATTGGGTCTGGGCAGAGCTAATTAGTTTGGGTTGAAAGAAATTAAATATTTCTTTGTGTTTTGCTGTGTTCGTTGTGCTGAACTGTTTCAGTGAAATAGGCTGCTGAGCCTGATGCTACAAAGTTGTTTTGCTTGTGCTTTAAATTTGTGACAAACGTTTTTCAATGAGTAGTATGAGCACTGATGGTCCAGTGAGCTTGTTCAGTTTTGACTGGATTTTCACTTCCTCTCCTCTCAGTAACTCGGATACAAATATGTCTGCATTGTCCTTATGAACATGCTAAATTGTGTCTCCATCATCCCAACTGCTAATGCTAACATAGCAGCCACCATTAGTTGTGCTGTGTTTTTAACATAGCTTGTTCTGTCCATGCAGCGACAGAATTTATTAGTATTTATGTAAGTGTTGCTACAGATCTGTCCACCGTCTTGTGCGTCCACACACGTCTAATGTCACCATTTTGGTAGTTCTTAACTCCATTCAATCCATCACCGTGATGGCTGAATCACACAACAAATGAAGAACCAGTTGTCCATTAATGTTTATTTTTGTCTGTTGCTTTGAATTGTGGATTGGTTTGGTTTTGCATTTGTCCTTATTACCACTACAGGTCGGAGTTGATGTTGTCCATCTAACCATATACATGTTCATCCTACCAACCCCATGAACAAAACAATATGCTTGAACTTCTTCCCCTGAGGGAGAGATTAGCTTCTACATTTTTCCAATTGTGACTCGTGGCCTTAGACAGACTAATCAATACTAAAATTGAAAAACCTTTATGTGTAGCCTTCAGGGTTTCTTAATGTGATGCAAAGTGTTGCAAAGTGAATGCTAAAACTTCTAACTCCATCCTTAATGTGAGCAAGCAGGTACTATTTGTCCTCATAACACTTAAGATGTCTTTCTTAATGATTTGTTGCTTCTAATTTAGCATCTGGGTATATATATGACTAGCTGACAAACTGAAAGCTTTGAATAAGAGGCTTACTTAAATGATTCAACTATTTTCACCTAAAAGAGTTGTTACCTGATTTTACAACAATCTTTTAGGAGCATACAAGGTGAGTAGTTTTTCCTCTATCATAATAGTAAGAACAAGACCTGCCAGGTAAAGATAAGTTCATATACAAGTTAAAAAAGCCAATGTAGCAAAATACATTATGTCTATTTATTCAAGATCAGAGTTTAGTTGTTAAAAATTCGTTTTTGGAAAAACGTTTTTATCTAAAGGGAAATAAAATAAAATAATAAAATAATTTGTTTCAAACTTACTGGCATCCCATAATAACTGCCTAGAAGCACTGGCAAAAATCACGTCACAATCTCTAGGCTTACAATTAAGAAGGAATCAGCTGATCGACACTTTCTCCTGCTTATACTTCTAAATGTAAGAAAAGAGAATCATCAAAACAACACACGAGGAAGAGGCTCACGTGCTTGCTAATGACATCCTATTTGTAATTTAATTCATTGGTGTTTGGTAAGTTTGAACAGTGCATCATTTTGCCTTCAATTACTTGAGCAATTACTCTCATCTGTTCATCTTAAAAAAATAGGTCAACATTAAGACCTGCACTATCAAAGATTTTTCAGCAAAAATAAGTCACAGGATATCATAGGGCTCTTAAGATCTGTTAGTCCTCCAAATTTTATTCATACAATGATCAGTTAATTTACTGATGATTTTCTCACTATGATTAGCTGAACAGAAAGGTGAATGAAATTATAAAGATTTTTTTTTCTTTTTCATTTCTTAAATTTCACGTCAATTCAGGATTTGCTGACCATGTAAATTGCTGGATCAATGTCTATTGAGAAATAGGAACAGATATGCTGTAGATTTTGATCGGAACATCTTCCTCTTTACTGGTAATGGGGTTTTTTGGTGGATACATTGTGGGAGTTTGCTTATGTTGTACTGTTTGTTAGGGGCCTGTTGTCTGGAACTTTTGCACTGGAACAGTTTGTAGGTCATGTTTTACAACAAAGTTTAATTTATAGTGCATGCCCTATGACTTGCTAAAATAGATGTAACTCATAGACACCAATTAAAACCAGCAATGTTGTGAAAGATTTGGGAGTTGACATTGTCCATGTACCTAGAGCTGGATCAACCTGACTAGAAGATGACAAAGAGGAGTCCACAGGGTCAAACTCAAACAGAACATTATTACCATTTAAATCACTATCCTAAACTGAAAAATGAAATACTCTGCATATTTGTATTACCATACCTGCTCTGAATATCACTGGCTGTAAAAATGCTATTTATAGGGAGACAAAACTGAGAAAAGCAATGCCTTGGTTATAGCTGTTGTTTTTTCTGTATTTCACCATTTTCAGCTGCAGACACTATCTCAATATGGGCACTAGGAGCTGCATATCATAGCGATGCCACTTAAAGCAGCAGTGAAATAAGGCCTTTCCCAAATTGTGGGATCCCCAATAGCTCCCATAACTTCTGGGGAAAGTCCCAACTCCATTAATTAATTTATTTATTTTTTAAAATGTCCTGTTTGGCAGAGTAGCACTTAGAATTGTTGTCTGAGTGCCAAGAAGAAGCCCAACAGGTCTACTGTCACCAATGACGCACTACGGCTAACCCTATAATGCTCCGCTTCCTCTACATATATAACTTATTAGAAACAGCTTTGAGATTATTTCAATTGCAATGGACACGGAGACGGAAACAAAAAGGAAAAAAAAGAAGCAAGAAAGAGAGATCTGGAAAAAAGGAAACAGGGAGAGAAGGAGAAAAGAATAGAGGAGAGAAAGAAGGGCAAAGAGAATACAAGATAACACCCTAGAAGACTGCGTCTACACCTGCAGCAACATATATAACAACAGCAATGTTACCGAAAAGTGCACGATACTAATGAAGGCAAGATTGTATTTGGTGGTAAATGCATCTCAATATAGAACATCTGTGTACCTGTTAACACCTGAATCCAAACACCTGTGGTTGTAAGTGTGAGCATGCTTGTGTATACAAGGTTTCTCCATAAAAATATGCAATAGTGAGTGTGAGGAGCCACAGACCTGCCCCTCGGTCCTAAGACAGACACAACGGAGATCTGAGGCACAGACATCCCAGAGAACGCAAACCCTAGGAGTACCACCGTCGGGGCTTCCACAATCCCCCCCCCAGAGAAGAGCAGAGGAGAGTCCCAGGGGAACCACCCAGTGGCCACAGGGCAGAAGCTCCAGGGAGATGCAGTAACGAGCCCACAGGGCCTGCCGGCAGCAGTCTACGCCCGAGCAGATCCAGCTATGGACCCAGAAATCCGAGACCCTAAGGCACATCCCCCCCAAAAAGAGGCCCGACAGAGCCAGGAGGCCAAGTCCCTGGCAAGCACCCACCGGGAGTCAGTCGGCACACACCAAAGCACCCAGCCCCGGACACTGAAAACCACCAATACACCAGCGGGCAGAAACACCAGCCACCGGCAGGGAGTGTGGCGGGGAGGAAATAGGCCCCACATTTGATAGGGGGCCTAAGCTGATCCAGGTGGGAGCAGCCCAAGACCCAACTCCATTTAGAAGTTATTTCCTCCTAACTGTTTCCAGTACTAAATTGGTGACACAGCCCTTCTAGGATTTCTTTCTTAAATGCTGAAGGCACCCGCCAGTAGAACTCTAATTTGTCAACCAAATCTAAATTTGGTCAGAGGGAAACAAATCTTTCTGAAGGGGCTGAGGAGCATGCCCATGGAACCAAAATACTAAGCAAACTTTGTGAGTGCCATGTTTGAAACTGCTTAGTTAATACACTTTTATATTTAAAACAAAGGCATTAAAACAATTCAATATAAATAAGGAGAACAGATAGCACTGTAATAACAAGCTATCTTCTGTCTCCCTACTGTTTCTTTTAGTATCCCATGATGTAGGTTAAGTACGTCAATGCACAACAGAGTGGCAGCTACACCCCTTATGCATCACTGAATCCATTTGTGACTCCATTCATACACACTGTCAGGTCTTTCGAATTCCAAAGGTCACTAAATCTTTCTCCAAGTGCTGCAGAGCTGCATTGAAATACAGTTCTGCAATATTTTAATTTTAGTTCCCAGGGATAAAAAGACCATTATAGAGATTTGTGTAGTTAACTATCTGCCTGCAATGTGATCCTCTGCAGAAAAAAAATACATGGCCCCAAGATGGCTGTGGAAAACCAAACCAATTCTTTGCTATTACAAAGCCCATCATGAGACGCCTAAAGCCCTGCAATAATTTAGAACATGAACTGTTTTCTAAACACCCAGTCAGTGTGCACACTACAGGAACTGCATCTGGTTGTTACTCAGAGAAGAAGCTTTAGAAACATGAGTGAAACCACATGAGAGGCTAATGTGTGGGAGTTAGTCCAGACAGACAATGTGTTGTAACTGGTAACATGCAAATAAATTACTAAAGAATAGGTGTGCAACTGAAAAAATCTATGCAAAATAAATAAAAGAATAAAAGCATATGAAGCCTCAGCAGTCCCAAAAACCATGACACATATCCTATCTACAGTGGAAAACTAAGATGAGTTCCGGCCACCATAAGATAGAAAAGAGCCACGAGTAAAGAGGAACTGTGTGTGTAATTATGTAGATGTGTTAAATATGCACATGCAAACTAATTAGTTTGAGTAAAAACTGTAAATGTTATAGCTGTGTGGAGATGAACGGTGGGAGCTTTACTTAATGTGATGTTTTACCATAAACAAATCGATTGTTTTGTGTTGTGTAATGATTTTACCACAAACATGGAACTTGTTAGAATGTGAGTATTGAGCAGCTTTTACTGACTTCATCACATTTAAAAATTCTTAATTTTTCCCCCCATGCCCTGTAGGGTATGATTCATCCGAGCTTAATTATTTACCACAGCTTTCTGCCAGCCACATCACAACGAATACCTAATAAACGAGTTTGGTCCTGAGGCCATTATGCACTGCTCAAGTGATGTCAGTATTACAGAAGAAAGGATTGAGCTAACTGGCAAGGTCCACCAAATTTATCATAAATCCCTAACTGATTGAGGGATTTTTGCTCAATTTGCTTCATCTTTCTCTTTGAGTAATGACATCTAACAGACTGGACTGTGCTGAGACAGCCTGCGGCAGAAAATTAGGGACAACCAGTTAATTTTCAAGAAGAAAATTATTTTGGTAACACTAAAACACACAGTACAAAAAGATAATGTGAAATAATGTGCAAAATACGGTTTAACAGTGAAGTGGGTGTGTTACTACATCCACATGATCAGTGAAGGAAACCGTCTTGATAAATCCTTGATGAATGTTGTGTTGAAAAAAAATATTTCTGTAATCTCCACATGTACCACCACTGGTTCAATCACTACAACCTACAAGCAGCAGACTAGTTCTGATTTGCGTTTCTTGATTTGCCACATAAAAGCAGAGATAACTTGTCTTGTTTTCAAAGAGCTTAGAAAGTATTTGCCTTTTTAGAAACTAGGTGGAATGGGCTGTACAGAAAGCTGTATTTGTATATAGTCAAATTTCACAATACAACAGTTCATCCTTTGGTAACAATTTCCGATGCCTGAAGGTGCCACGTTCATCTGTTTAAACAAATGCACTAATATACACCCCATAAAAATATCCACCCATCATGCCTTTCTGCAAGGAGAGTGATTCTTTGTCCCACATATGAACAAGGTTGAGGCAAACTGTGTTTTAACAAAAGCAAAGGACCTTGTAAAGATGCTGGCTGAAGCGGATAAGAGATCTACAATAAAACAAATCCTATACTGAGATGGGCTGAAAGGCAACTCAGTGAGGAAGAATCCATTTCTCCAAAATCAAAATAAAAAGCCAGAATACAATTTTTAATAGCAAAGACATTTTTGGAGCATATCATGGGGTCTGATGAAGTACAGGGGTGGTAGCATCATGTTGTGTGGGCGATCAATAAATAGATGGCATCATTAGAAAAGAATTATGTAGAAATATTGAGGCAACATCTGAAGCCATCAGCCAATAAGTTTTGAGTTTGGGCACAAATTATCACGACTAAGACTGAGGACCCAGAATTTAGCCAGACACAAGAAAAAGTTAAGAATTTTATTTAGATCCAGGATCAATCGCACCGGTAACCACCAATACGCCGCCAGGAATTACTAGGGATAGAGAAGAGGATTAGAGGCTGGAGGCAAATCAGATAACACTGATAAATCAGCAAAGCCACTAACCTTCTCTGATCTTGTGTGAGAGTGTGGACAAGGAAATGGCTGCTCCGAGGGAGAACGGCTGATCCAGAGAGCCGTATAGAATGTCCGTGCGTGGCAGGCAGCTGCTTAATGTCGGATTGCCGACTGATCCAAAAGAGCCGAACTGAAACTCTGTGTGAGGCGGGCAGCTTGTTTGATGTCGGATTGCCGACAGATCCAGAGCTTGGACTTTCAGGTAGAAAGGCGAGACAGGCAGGTTCAGACAGAACGATCTGAGGGCTAGGCAAAGGCATAAATCCGAGGGCAGAAACAGAGTCGAGAATCCAGGGCTAGAGGCGTCCGTAATGGGTCAGGCAAGAGGGAAAAATCTGAGAAACAAGGCTTGGTCATGAAACGAGGTCAGGCAGGAATAACGCTGGATATCTACTCGCTGTGAGGCTTTCAAAAATCTGGCACCGTCTGCCTGTCAGAAGCTGTATTTAACTGCAGTTCAACAGGTGTGAGGCATGAAGGTGATTACGCTGCAGCAGCGCAGCCGGCCAGTGAAGCAGGTGCATTGATTGCATGCAGAGGAACAGGGCAGAGTGGAACCAAGCAGGCAGACGGGCCAGAATCATAACAGTACCCCCCCCCCCCCTTTAAAGTCCGGCTCCAGACGGACCTCGAGGCTGATCAGGATGGAGGTGGTGAAAATCCCGGATGAGGGTCTTGTCCAGGATGAACCGTCCGGGAATCCAGGACCGCTCTTCGGGACCGTAGCCCTCCCAATCCACCAGGTAGTGAAACCCACGACCCCGTCGCCTAGACCGGAGAATGCGACGGACCAGTGTAGACAGGTCCCCCAGCCAGGAACCGGGCGGGGAGGAGGGGGCCCGGAGGCGGGACCGAGACGGGACTTCACATAGGGTTTGATGCGAGACACATGAAAAGTAGGGTGAACCCTCATGACCGAGGTAACTGGAGGCGAACAGCTACTGGGTTATAAACCTTGGATATGGGAAAAGGACCAACAAAGCGAGGTGCCAACTTGCGGGATTCCACCCGTAGGGAAGGTCCTTGAAAGACAGCCATACCTTCTGGCCCACTTGGTAGTCTGGTGCGGGTGTCCGCCGGCGATTGGCCGTCGGGACTGCACCTCCGACATCCTGATCAAGGATTCTCTAACCCTCCTCCAGACCCACTGACATCTCAAGGCCGCAGCATGAGCCGAGGGTACTTCAGCCTCCTTTTCCTGGACGGTGAACAACGGTGGCTGAAAACCCAAACACAACATGGAAAGGGGAAAGACCAGTAGCACTAGACGGAAGGGTGTTTAGAGCATGTTCTACCCAAGGTAAATTGTGAGACCAAGTAGTGGGGTCAGACTCACAGAGAATGCGGAGCTTGGTCTCCACTTCTTGGTTAGTCCTTTCGGTTCTGGCCATCGGACTGCGGATGAAATCCAGACGACAGACTAATGGAAATCCCCAGCATGGAGCAGAACTCCTTCCAGAAGTGAGAGACAAACTGTGGTCCTCTGTCGGACACTATGTCAGTGGGCAACCCATGGAGACGGAACACCTCTCGTGCCAAGACCTCCCCCAACTCTTTAGCCGAAGGCATCTTCTCCAGGGGGACCAGATGGACCATCTTGGAGAACCTGTCGACAATGGTTAGCAGGACGTGAAACCATTAGAGGTAGGCAAACCTGTCACAAAATCCATGGCGATGTGGGACCAAGGACGGGATGGAATGGGCAAAGGCAGCAACAACCCAGCGCGCGGGCGGCGTGAAGACTTAGCCTGACAGCATTGGGAACAGGCGTGACATAATCCATAACGTCCTTGGTCAAGGAGGACCACCAGAAGAGGGACCGAACCAGCCTCAGTGTCCTGCTGAACTCCGGGGTGACAAACCAGACGAGAGTGTGGCAGAACTCCAGTACCTTGGGCACGAGACGTTCCGGGACAAAGCACTGGCCGGGAGGACATGAAGCCGGAGTAGGAAGATCCTTGGCAGCATTCCTGACTTCTTCTTCAAGCTTCAACATGGTCAAGGACAGCCTGACGGACTCCGGAAGTATGAACTCATCCTTGCCACTAGTCACACACTCGGGAGACTCCTGCATCCTGGACAGGGCATCTGGTTTGCCGTTCTTGATTCCGGGTCTGAAAGACATCGTGAAATTAAATCGTCCAAAAATAGAGCCCACCTGGCCTGTCGGGGTTAAGGCGTTTAGCCGTCCTCAGATACTCCAGGTTTTTATGGTCCGTCCAGACGAGAAACGGTTCCTTGGCCCCCTCCAGCCAATGCCTCCATTCCTCTAGGGCCACCTTGACGGCCAGGAGTTCTCGGTTCCCCACATCATAGTTGCGCTCTGCCTGAGATAAGGTTCTGGAAAAAAAAGCACATGGATGAACACGACCCTTGGGGCTTCTCTGACTCAGGACCGCGCCGATCCCCGTGTTAGAGGCATCAACCTCCACAATAAATTGTCTCTCGGGGTCGGGGGACCATAGAACAGGAGCCGAAGTGAATAGAGTCTTGAGCCTAACAAAGGCTTTCTCGGCTACCTCATCCCAAACAAACCTTGCTCTGGGGGATGTGAGGGCGTTAAGCGGTGCTGCAACCTGGCTGTAGTTCCGGATGAAACGCCAGTAGAAATTAGCAAATCCCAGAAACCTCTGTAACTGTTTACGGTCTGCAGGAGATGGCCACTCTACCACAGCCTTAACCTTAGAAGGATCCACGATTACTTGGTTAGGGGAGATGATGAATTCAAGAAACGAAGTGGTGGTGGTGTGAAATTCACACTTCTCCGCTTTGACAAACAGGTGGTTTTGGAGAAGGCGGAGAAGGACAGCTCGAACATGACTCCTATGGGTCTCAAGGTCTTGAGAATAAATTAGAATATCGTCGAGGTAAATGAAAACAAACTGACCCACCATGTCCCTCAACACGTCATTTACCAAAGACTGAAAAACTGCAGGTGCATTGGTTAATCCAAAAGGCATGACTAGGTATTCATAATGACCAGTGGGAGTGTTAAAGGCGGTTTTCCACTCATCCCCCTCCCTAATCCGGACCAGATGGTAAGCATTTCGTAAGTCTAGCTTGGTGAAAATCTTGGCTCCCTGTATGTGGTCAAAGGCAGTATTCATAAGAGGAAGAGGGTAACGATTCTTGACTGTGATATCATTAAGACCCCTGTAATCAATACATGGTCTTAGGACCCATCTTTCTTCCCCACAAAAAAAAAAACCCGGCCCAGCAAGAGAGGACGAGTGCCTGATAATCCCCGCTTTAAGGGAATCCTCCACATATTTTCTCATAGCTTGCTGTTCGGGCCCAGACAGTGAATAGAGACGTCCCCTAGGGGAGATGTACCAGGAAGGAGGTCAATAGCGCAGTCATAGGGCCTGTGAGGTGGGAGAGTGGTAGCCCGAGACTTGTTAAAAAACCTCTCTCAGAGAGTGATATTGGGGAGGAACCTTGGACAAGTCTGGGTAAGTCTCCTCGATGGCATTCTCCAGAACAACATGAGTACTGGCTGAAGATAAACAAGTAGCGGAACAAGTCCTAGCCCAGCCCAAAATTTCGTTGGCCTGCCAATCTATATGGGGGTTGTGTTTCGTGAGCCATGAGGCTCCAAAACAATGGGCGAATTGGGAGAGTTAATGACCATGAACGAAATCTCCTCCTGATGATTGCCACCTAGAGTCAGACTGACCTTCTCCGTCCGTAAAAAAGAATTGTTCATGCTGTGTCCATCCAGGGCCAGAACCTTATGAGTGTCAGACATCGGGAAAAGTCTTATGCCGTGGCCTTTGGCGAATGTTTCGTCCATAAACTCTGTGTCGGCCCCAGAATCAATAAACACAGAAACCTGATGAGTAGCAGAGGAGACAGCAATATTAGCAGGGAAAGTACATGAGGAGACAGACAGGTTACGGCTCAATAGAGTTCTCCTCACCTCTATTGAGCCTGTACTTTTACTGGACACTTAGAGGCAATGTGGCCCTGACCCCCACAGTAGAAACATAAATTAAATTGTCTTCGACAGGAACGCTCCTCCAGAGTAATCTTAGTCCTCCCCAGTTGCATGGGTTCAGAATCAGATGTGTGTGATTTCGGGGAGGAATGACTCATGGCCTCGGGACGGTGAACAGAGTCGCGGGTTAGGGAGGTCCGAACCTCTCTGCGGCGTCTCTCCCTTCCTCTCTCACGGAGCCGAAGATCAATACGAGCGGCAAGGTCCTCCAGATCTGAAAGAGATGTGGGATAATCCCTGGTTGCCAACTCAGTGCTTCTTTGTTCTCTTTGTGTCTCTGCTCTGTTCTCTCTAACCCCCAGTCGGTCGTGGCAGATGGCCGCTCACACTGAGCCTGGTTCTGCTGGAGGTTTCTTCCTGTTAAAAGGGAGTTTTTCCTCTCCACTGTCGCTACATGCATGCTCAGTATGAGGGATTGCTGCAAAGTCAACGCCAGTGACTGTCCACTGTCTCTACATGTTCATCCGGGAGGAGGGAATGCTGCAAGTCACTGACTGGATGCAATCTGCTGGGTTTCCTTTCCTTAGATAGAAAAACTTTTTATCCAATTTGAATAAATAACAGAATCTGGCTGCACTGTTCAATAATTAAGATTAATTGGAATGTATGTACCTGACTTTTGTGAAGTGCCTTGAGACGACATGTGTTGTGAATTGGCGCTATATAAATAAACTGAATTGAATTGAACTCGTCCTTAATGTTTTCGTTTAACCCCTGCATGAAGGCATCCATTAGAGCCTGCTCATTCCAGCAACTGTCGGCTGCCAAAAGATGAAAGTCGATGATGAATGAAGTAACAGACTTCTCTCCCTGCCTTAAAGACAGCAAACCCCTGGCAGCCTCACGGCTGGGGAGAATGGGATCAAACACCCTGATAAGTTCCTTGGCGAAGGCAGCGTAGGAAACACAGGCAACTGAGTTATTCTGCCATTCAGCAGTGCCCCATTGTTTTGCTTTTCCGGATAACAAAGAGATCACATAGGCCACCCTGGAACGCTCTGTAGGAAAAGAGGAGGGTTGCAGTTCAAAATGTATCTCACATTGTGTCAGGAAGGCACGACACTGATCAGAGTCACCTTTAAATAGTTCGGGAGGAGTTAATCTAGGCTCCTTTACTAAAGCAGGCGGTGCAGGCAGACTAGTGGAAACTGGAGGTGAGGAAACTTGGCTAACACCTGGAGACATGGTACGTAGCATGGAAATAATCTTACTCATGCCGGAATCAAGACGGGAAATGGAATTCTCAACACTAGCGCGCCATTGTTGTGCTGGCAATGGGTCCATTTTATGGCCAGATTTTTCTATCACGACTAAGACTGAGGACCCAGAATTTAGCCAGACACAAGAAAAAGTTAAGAATTTTATTTAGATCCAGGATCAATCGCACCGGTAACCACCAATACGCCGCCAGGAATTATTAGGGATAGAGAAGAGGATTAGAGGCTGGAGGCAAATCAGATAACACTGATAAATCAGCAAAGCCACTAACCTTCTCTGATCTTGTGTGAGAGTGTGGACAAGGAAATGGCTGCTCCGAGGGAGAACGGCTGATCCAGAGAGCCGTATAGAATGTCCGTGCGTGGCAGGCAGCTGCTTAATGTCGGATTGCCGACTGATCCAAAAGAGCCGAACTGAAACTCTGTGTGAGGCGGGCAGCTTGTTTGATGTCGGATTGCCGACAGATCCAGAGCTTGGACTTTCAGGTAGAAAGGCGAGACAGGCAGGTTCAGACAGAACGATCTGAGGGCTAGGCAAAGGCATAAATCCGAGGGCAGAAACAGAGTCGAGAATCCAGGGCTAGAGGCGTCCGTAATGGGTCAGGCAAGAGGGAAAAATCCGAGAAACAAGGCTTGGTCATGAAACGAGGTCAGGCAGGAATAACGCTGGATATCTACTCGCTGTGAGGCTTTCAAAAATCTGGCACCGTCTGCCTGTCAGAAGCTGTATTTAACTGCAGTTCAACAGGTGTGAGGCATGAAGGTGATTACGCTGCAGCAGCGCAGCCGGCCAGTGAAGCAGGTGCGTTGATTGCATGCAGAGGAACAGGGCAGAGTGGAACCAAGCAGGCAGACGGGCCAGAATCATAACACAAATAGGTCTTCCAATTAGACAATGATTCTAAGCATACGTGTGCCTTTTTACACAGAATGTAAATATCTGGTTTTAGCTATATGTACAGCAGTGGAAAATAGGATTTAAAAAATGCAAACATTGTGGAAAAAGAACTTGAATGTATCCAGCCATCAACCCACAAGTATTTACAACAGTGGCAAAGGTAGGGGAATGATTGAACTGCTTATGGTCCTTCATTAGTCTGATGTGGCTCTGAGATGTCTGAGTGAGGCCAACATGCCAAAACCACAGCATATTGAAGTTATTCTCAATTGCTAAGACACATTTATTGAAAGCTGCTCTCCTTTTCTCCAAACTTTGAACACAAAACCCAGTTTTCAAGCTACATTCACAAAACCTCCAACTCCGACTCAAAACCAAACAATCACCTCAAAACAGTCCAATCTGTGCCCAAAACTGAACTATGTTGTCAAATCGTGCCCCAAGTCAATCAAAATTAAAAACACTACTGAACAGTCTCTAAACACTACATTGTAAAATAGAAAAATACATTGCTCAGGACATACAGTAAGTCTGTAGGAATAAATGTTTATTGTACACTGTAGGCTAAATCCATACTGCAAAACAAAAAAAAAAAAAACTGTGTATTTAGCACTTGTACATAGTAAAAAGAAAAATACAAAAAACAGAAATCTAACGACACAGGCTAGTTCCATGGCTTGCACGAGATTTACCCTGGTATAAGGTTGGCATTTACATACCTTCCACCGCCATAAGGAGAAGAATTCTTCAATGGGGTTCAGGAAAGTGTGGGCACGGTGGAAGGCAAAGACTGATAAAACATTGGTATATATTGAACCACTCTCTAACTTGGAGGGCTGTGTGAAAACTCAAATTGTCCCAAACAACAAGATAGATGGGATGTTCATCATGCTGCCCTAACAGAGCATGGTGCGTGTGATTGAGGAAAATGAGGAGCTGGTGAGTATTGTAGGGCCCCAGACTGGCATGATGGAGGACATCCCCATAATTGCTGATGGCAGCATACAGCCCGTTGGCCGATCACACAAAGGCCTCTCCTTCTCCTTTTGGTTAGATCAAACCCAGCTTCATCCATGTAGATGTATTCCTAGGGTCTTTCCATTCCATCCAGTTAAAACGGATACAGTTATGTAAGTGATACAAAAAAAGTGATTTAGGCCACTACAGTCAATCACTGCTTACTGCGATCAAAGGGCACTTTGTACAGCTGTTTCATACGCAGTCTGTTGTGCTTGAGGACAAGATCAATAGCAGAGAGACTGACACTGTTGATACCCTCAAACTGTACATGGGCCTCCATGCTCTGCTAAATTTCATACCGTTTAATGGTGTTTTTCTCATGAACCATATGGACAATTAGGGTCTCTTGGTGTGGGGAGAACATACCTGTCCTCCAACTCCCACGTGGCAGTCTTTCAATTCTGCAATAAGAGAGCAAGCAGTTACAGAAATATACATGGAATACTATGCCTACAAACAGTTAAACTAACCCTCCATTACAGCACTACAGTACAGTGGCACAATGATGTACTGAAACGTATCTACTTACAATATACTGCGGTACAGTATATAGTATAGTCATACAGTAACTGCTGTCAACATTTACATACTATAATGTCAAAAAAGGTAATTACCTGTTCTCTTCTCTAAATCTTCGGATTATGGTGGACACAGTGAATCTACTGATGTTTGGTTGTACCCTTTGTCCGGCCTCCCTCATGCTCATACCATAGACAAGAACATTGTCAATCACGGTAGCTCTGATTTCATCACCTATTAATGTTCTTTGTCTTCACTGACCACGTCGACCACCTGTCACAGGAACTACTCCTCTCAGATTTCTATCCATTGTAGTGCCTCACAAACCAGTGCTCTCTAAACCGGCTTATATATGTACCTTTTAACATCATTGGCCACAAGTGTGATCAATTTTGAGTTGTTGTGTTCAACTGGTGACACCTGTGCTTTAACTGCATTTGACTTTGGCCACCTGTGCTCACCATTGCAACACAGATGTCTCACAGTGAAAATGTGTTTGCATGTTGTGTCAATGGAGTGCTTATAGTTTTGCCAAAAGAGTGACTGATTCAATGTGTGGGTTCAGGCAACTGAGCATTTAGTTCAGACAGTAGGGTTTAGTCTTTTGGCAATTGATAAAAAATGTAAAAATCCAACACAATAATTTGAAGGCTGTGGGAGATAATCTTATATGCACATCAGACCAAAAAGATATATTGATAATTTTTGATACTAACTTCAGCTGGCAGGAAGCAACTAGGAAAGGTAGTTTCTAACATGCTAGAAAGGTAGCATGTTAGAGAAAATCAGAGGCTGCCTGCCTTTTCTGAAAACAGTTTTTTTTGAGGAAATATGGTGGGGACTCCTTGAATTGGATGGATTGCTTTGATCATTAATGGTGGGAGGAGAAAGCAGCAAACAGCCACCACAGCTCTTAGACATCCCTAACTCAAATTGTCCTCTAATTAACAGTCTTGACAGTATGGCTGGTATTGGTTTTAGTTCATGAGTCCATGTGTTTGTGTCATCGTGCCACAACTGTGCTCCTGAACATACTACCTTTCTCAGGATCTACGACAAAGACACTCTGAATGTTCTGGCATGCATTCTTAAAGATGTGTCACCCAAGCAAGATACAGTCATAAATACTTATATATGTCAGAAACAGGAACTAAAGATTACAAGAAATAAAGATTTTAAGAAATATGAGAGAAGACCAACATTTAGACAGGCAGTTTATTAATAACCATAAGAACAATATTTGGGGATGTGTCATACTAATGAAATTAACAATAACGCCATACTGCAACTAAATATTGGTATCACAGAACCCTAATAGCTTATAAATGCTGGGTGTGCACTAGAGATGCATTCAAACTCACATGATTCTTTCAGCATGTTGTCAAAAATATAGAAATAGCTCCCTGGTAGACTGGATAAATATTATTATTGTTGCCATATATACTGGATGCTCAAATCTATTACTTCAATGTAATCAATATTAATCACTAAAGCTATGCTAGTTTACACCCAAATGGCTCTATAAGATCACAGAGTACCAGGTGCTAGCTAAGGTTAATGAGAATTTTCAGGAATTTACTCCTTCAACAGCTGTTCTTTGGTTGTATTTGCATCTGATTGTGAAATGTGTGCTAAAATAGGTATTCTTTACTTCCTATGTGGAAATCAAATTGATTGCAAAAAGTAGGGATGCTTCACTTGCTTTTCTTGTTCAGTTGGAGTAAGTGTTGGGTCACCACCATTTTGGTCAGGTAAACGACTGTTACTACGCAGCTCAACAGGCGGCACAGCTCATCTGAGTTTTTTTTTTTTTTTTTTTTTTTAAAATTACATATATTTATTGAAAATTTTTTTTTTCAAAGCAGGTAAAACAGAGACACCATACAAAAACCCGTAAAAAATA